>JAACNH010005288.1:0-20797 GCA_019447015.1 Hymenochirus boettgeri | reverse complement strand
AAACACTATAACAAGAGCACTATATCTGAACTATAAAACACTATTGTATAAAGAGCACTATATTTGTAACACTTTGTGTAAACACCTATAAAAGAGCCCACTAGAGTCCTGCTTACACTATGTAATCACTCACCTATCAACGAGCATTACCGTCATATCTGTACCGCAACAACACTATAAATAGAAACACTATACCTGTCCCCCCACACTCTAAACACCTCCATTAAACAGAGAACCCACCGTATACTGTACACATAAACACTATAAAAGTGTGCACCCTAGATCCCTTGTCGCTACAGTCCCCTTATACAACACCTACTACAATTACCCTTTTTCGAGCCCCTCTCCACTAGACCACCATTTACCTGTCTTTTACACTATAACCCAATATACAAGAGCATCTACACACCTGTACCACTCATGCAAACGAGCACACTTTATATCCTCGTACACTATTATAATTTCCACTATTAAAAGAGCCCTATTACCTGTCACGCTATAAACACTTAAAAGAGATTACCTGTACCACTGTATAACACACTATCCGTGAAAGAGCCATATACCTGCTGACTAATATACAACATATAACAAGAAGCACTATACCTGTTACACTATATAAACACTATAAAAGAGCCTACACCTGCACACTAAAAATAGAGCTACCTTACACCTGTACACTATAAAAGAGCACCTACCTCTATACACTTAACACTATATAACACTATAAAAGAGCCTATGCACTAAACATATACTGGACACTATAAACACTATAAAAGAGCACCTTATACCTGTACACTCTAAACACTAAAGAGCCACTTATACCTGTACACTATAAACACTATAAAAGAGCACTACACCTGTACACTATGAAAGAGCACTATACGTACAATATACACTATAAAAGGCACTATAACTTACACATAAACACTATAAAAGAGCAACGACCATAACCACCCCTGTTCACACTGCCTAAAAGAGCACACACCGGTCACACTTTATACAATCACTAAAGAGCACTATACCTGTCACTTAAACACTATATAAAAGAGTATTTACACACATCATACAATATAAGAGCACTATAAAAGCCGCCCTACACTAACCTAATTTCATAAACACTCTTACTATACAAGAGCACTTACTACCTGTACACTTATAACACTCATAAAAGAGCACTACATTTATACACTGTACACTATAAACACTATAATAAAAGAGCACTAACCTGTACACTATAAACACTATAAAAAGAGCACTATACCTGTGACACTATAAACACTATAAAAGAGCACTAACTGTACACTATAAACACTATAAAAGAGCAGCTACTCTGTACACTATAAACACTGAAATAAAAGAGCACATAGATTTACACTATAAACACTATAAAAGAGCAAATAACACCTGTACATAAAACACTATAAAAGAGCCAATATACCTGTACACTATAAAAGAGACTATACCTGTGACACTATAAACCACTATAACAAGAGCACTAACTGTACATATAAACACTATAAAAGAGCACTATACCTGTGACACGTATTAAACACTATAAAAGAGCCACTAACCCTGTACACTATAAAAGAGCACTAAAAAGAGCACTACACCTGTACACTATAAAAGAGCACTAACCTGTAGCACTATAAACACATAAAAAGAGCACTATAACTGTAACTATAAACACTAAAAAGAGCACTATACCTGTGCACTATAAACACTATAAAAGAGCAACTATACACATGTTACACTTATTAACACTATAAAAGAGCACTACACTGTACACTAAAAGGCACATATACCGTACACTATATAAACACTATAAAAGAGCACTATACCTGTACACTATAAACACTAAAAAGAGCACTAACTGACACTTAAAACACTATACAAAGAGCACATACGACCTACACTATAAAAGAGCACTATACTGTACACTATAAACACTATAAAAGAGCATATACCTGTCACTATAAAAACACTATAAAGACATACAACACTATAAAAAGAGCACTATACCGACTATAAAACATATAAAAGAGCACTATACCTGTGCACACTATAAACACTATAAAAGAGCACATATACATGAGCACTTATAAACATATAAAAGAGCACTATACCTGTACACTATAAACACTATTAAAAAGAGCACTATACCTGTACAACTATAAAACATATAAAAGAGCACTATACCTGTCACTATAAACACTATAAAAGAGCACTATACTCTGTACACTAAAACACTATAAAAGCAGCCACTATATCTGTACACTATAAACACTATAAAAGAGCACTATACCTGTACACTATAAACACTATAAAAGAGCCCTATATCTGTACACTATAAAACTATTAAAGAGCACTAATGTACACTATAAACACTATAAAAGAGCACATATACCTGTACACTTTAAACACTATAAAAGAGCACTATACCTGTACACTATAAAACACTATAAAAGAGCACTATATCTGTACACTATAAACACTATCAAAAGAGGCACTATACGGTACAATACAAACACTATAAAAGAGCACTATACCTGTACACTATAAACACTATAAAAGAGCACTATACCTGTACACTATAAAACACTATAAAAGAGCATAACCTGTACACTATCAACACATAAAAGAGCACTATATCTGTACACTTAAACACTATAAAAGAGCCACTATATCTGTACACTATAAACATATAAAGAGCACTATACCTGTACATATAAACACTATAAAAGAAGCACTACACTATATCTGACACATATAAACACTATAAAAGAGGCACACTATAATATGTACACTATAAACACTATAAAAGAGCACTATACCTGTACACTTATAAAACACTATAAAAAGCACTATACTGACACTAGAAACACTATAAAGAGGCACTATACCTGTAAACTATAACACTATAAAGAGACACTCACTGTACACACTATAAACACTATAAAAGAGCACTACTACCTGTACACTATAAACACTATAAAAGAGCACTATACCTGTACATATTAAACACTATAAAAGAGCACTATACCGTACACTATAAACACTCATTAAAAGAGCACTATATCTGTACACTATAACATATAAAAGAGCCATAATTGTTACACTATAAACACTATAAAAGAGCCACTAACCGGTACACTATAAACACTATAAAAGCGCACTATACCTGTACACTATAAACATAAAAGAGCAATAACTGTCACTTAAAACTATAAAAGAAGCACATACCTGTAACTATAAACACTATCAAAGAGCACTAACTGTACACTATAAAACTATAAAAGAGCACTATACCAGGTTTACACTATAAACACTATAAAAAGAGCACTATCACCTGTACACTATAAAACTATAAAAGAGCAGACACTATAACCTTGTACACTATAAACACTATAAAAGAGCACTATACCGTAAACTATAAACAACTATAAAAGAGCACTATACCTGTCACTATAAACACTATAAAGAGCCACTAACCTGTACACTATAAACATATAAAAGAGCACTATACCTGTACACTATAAACACCTATAAAAAGAGCACTATACGCTACACTAAAACACTATAAAAGAGCACTACACCTGTACACTATAAACACTATAAAAGAGCACTATTACCTGTAGCACTATAAACACTATAAAAGAGCACTTACACTGTACACTATAAAACACTATAAAGAGCACTATACCGTACACTATAAACACTATAAAAGAGCACATACCTGACAATCTCCAGTGACACTTGTGCACTATAAAACTATAAAAGGAGCACTACACTGTGTACATTATAAAACTATAAAAAGAGCACTACTACCTGTACACTATAAAACACTATAAAAGAGCACTATACCTGTACACTATAAACACTATAAAAACGCATCATACCTGTACACTATAAACACTATAAAAGAGACCTATACCTGTACACTTATAAAACTATAAAAGCAGCTACTATAACACTAGTTAACCGTCATATAAACACTATAAAAGAGCACTATACCTGTACACACTATAAACACTATAAAGAGCACTATACCTGTACACTATAAACACTATAAAAGAGCACTATACCTGTACACTATAAACACTTATAAAGAGCACTACTACACCTGTTACACTATAAACACTATAAAAGCACTAACTGACCTAAACACTAAAAAGAGCATATACCTGTACACTATAAACACTTTAAAAGAGCACTATACCTGTACACTATAACACACTATAAAAGAGACTATATCGTACACTATAAACACTATAAAAGAGCACTACACCTGTACACTATAAACACTATAAAAGAGCACTACACCTGTACACTATAAACACTATAAAAGAGCACTACACCTGTACACTATAAACACTATAAAAGAGCACTACACCTGTACACTATAAAACTATAAAAGAGCACTATATCTGTACACATAAACATATAAAAGAGCACTACACCTGTACAACTATAAACACTATAAAAGAGCACTATACCGTACCACTATAAACACATAAAGGTACACACCTACATATAAAAACATAAAAGACGCACTATATCTGTACACTATAAACACTATAAAAGAGCACTATATCTGTACACTATAAACACTATAAAGAGCACATCATACCTGTACACTATAAACACTATAAAAGAGTACTACACCTGTACACTATAAACACTATAAAAGAGCACTATATCTGTACACTATAAACACTATAAAAGAGCACTATTCTGTACCACTTAAAAAAACTATAAAAGAGCACTAGTACCTATGAAACTATAAACACTATAAAAGAGCACTATACCTGTACACTATAAACACTATAAAAAGAGCACTATATCTGTACACTATAAACACTATAAAAGAGCACTATATCTGTACACTATAAAACACTATAAAAGCCGCACTATACCTTTACACTATAAAACACTTAAAAGAGCACTACACCTGTACACCTTAAACACTATAAAAGAGCACTATATCTGGACACTTGATAAACACTATAAAAGAGCACTATACCTGACACTATAAAACATATAAAAGAGCATATACACCTGTACACTATAAACACTATAAAAAGAGCACTATATCTGTACACTATAAACACTATAAAAAGAGCACTATAACCTGTACACTATAAACACTATAAAAAGAGCACTATACCTGTACACTATAAAACTATAAAAGAGCACTATATCTGTACACTATAAAAAGCAGATACTGTACACTATAAAAGAGCACACTGTACACTATAAAACCTATAAAGAGACAATACTATAAACACTAAAAAGAGCACTATACTGTACACTATAGAAAAAAAAAAAAAGACATAAACAACTGTACACTATAAAAGAGCAGTATACCTGTACACTATGAAAGAGCAATATACCTGTACACTATAAAAGAGCAGTATAACTGTTAAACTATGAAAGGCAACTATCCGTACACTATAAAAGAGCAGTATACCTGATAACTATGAAAAGAGCAGGTATACCTGTACCACTATAAAAGAGCAGTTATACTGTTACACTATGAAAGAGCACTATACTGTACACTATAAAAGAGCAGTATACAGTTACACTATGAAAGAGCACTATACCTGTACACTATAAAAGAGCAGTATACCTGTCACATATGAAAGAGCCACTATACCTGTACACTATGAAAGAGCACTATACCTGTACACTATAAAAGGAGCAGTATACCTGTACACTATGAAAGGCACTATACCTGTACACTATAAAAGAGCAGTATACCTGTACACTATGAAAGAGCACTATACCTGTACACTATAAAAGAGCAGTATACCTGTACACTATAAAAGAGCACTATACCTGTACACTATAAACACTATAAAAGAGCACTATATCTGTACACTATAAACACTATAAAAGAGCACTATACCTGTACACTATAAAAGAGCAGTATACCTGTACACTATAAAAGAGCACTATACCTGTACACTATAAAAGAGCAGTATACCTGTACACTATAAAAGAGCACTATACCTGTACACTATAAACACTATAAAAGAGCGCTATACCTGTACACTATAAACACTATAAAAGAGCACTATATCTGTACACTATAAACACTATAAAAGAGCACTACACCTGTACACTTAAACACTATAAAAGAGCACTATATCTGTACACTATAAACACTATAAAAGAGCACTATACCTGTACACTATAAACACTATAAAAGAGCACTATACCTGTACACTATAAACAAATAAAAGAGCACTATACCTGTACAATATAAAAGAGCAGTATACCTCTACACTAAAAGAGCACTTACCTGTACACTATAAACACTATAAAAGAGCACTATATTGTACACTATAAACACTATAAAAGAGCACTATACGCTTACACTATAAAAGAGCAGTATACCTGTACACTATGAAAGAGCACTATACCTGTACACATAAAAGAGCACTATACACTGTCACTATAAAAGAGCAGTATACCTGTACAACTATGAAAGAGCACTATACCTGTACACTATAAAAGAGCAGTTAACTTACACTATGAAAGAGCACTATACTGTACACTATAAAAGAGCAGTATACCTGTACACTATAAAAGAGCACATACCTGTACACTATTAAAACACTATAAAAGAGCACTATATCGTACACTATAAACACTAAAAAAGGCACATACCTGTACACATAAAAACGATACCGTACCTATGAAAGAGCACTATACCTGTACACTATAAAAGAGCAGTATACCTGTACACTATAAAAGAGCACTATACCTGTACACTATGAAAGAGCAGTATACCTGGTACTCTATATTGGAGCGTATATTTGTACACTATTAAAAAGAACTCTACACTTGTACAGCTTTCTGTCTCTACCCCCAATTTTCCCTATTCCTCCCCCCGTTTTTCCTCTTCATCATGAAACATTTGGTATTGTTAGAAATAAGTGAAAAGTCCAGGACTCTGACTGTGAAAATAACAGAAAGTCAGTTACTGCACGAACATAGTGTCCCTTTAAGTGTGGGCTGCTTTTCTTGTTTATTAGCTAGTGACCTAAACAGTTTTGATCTCTACTTACCATTCACTTTTGTCTCTTATTAGGTATATGAACAAGATGATCTTAGTGAAACAAATGGCAAAGCTTGGAAGGATTGATGAAGCAACTGAACGCCATTACTGGCTCTGCCTTTATACTGCCGACAACTTTGCAGGCAGAGGCGCCAAGTCAACGTTAATAAAACCGCGGTGTCGCAAATCCTGCCGGAAAAAAAAAAGGATTTTTCTTTTCAATACCAGGAAATTTGCAAGCATACCAGTGTTTTTTATATCTCACTCATGGATACATCCGCATCGACCCCCAAAAAAGAAAAAAAAAGACAATTTCGATACCATTGATTTCCGCCAAGGAAAATTTGAAAATTAGGCTTAAGAAAGATTACTTACCATCTGGCTTCTCTGGGAATAGCAGTATGGATTTTTTGGAAGTAAAAAGAATAAAAGGGAACACTTACCCTGTTTGTTTCTCAATATCAGAAGCTATAATCTCATTGTGTTGAGCTCCTCGTGGAATATGAGGCCCGAGCTTTAAGAGAATGTTGCTATTTCTTCAACAGAAATCACAACAACGAAAAACCCAGATCTATAGGAAATACTTGCAACTGTTATAACACCGAATTAAAACACTAAATTTAATTATGGATAAATAATGAAGACACAATCCTTTGGAGAAGGCCCAGTACCATGGATAAAAACAAAGAAAATATATTTTGGTCCCAATACCTTTTAATCCAAGAGACGCCATTGCCAATAAAATGTCTTTAAAAAGAGTAAAATGTTGCGTAAAATAACACCGTGGGGCAATAGTTCAGTCTTATATTTATTTCAGTCCATCAAACTGTTGTTAAAATACAAATTTAGAGAAGATCCACAAGGTTGAAGATCTCACCCAGTATTGGATTGATCACTTGACTCGTTTGTGGTTCCTTATAAAAAATAAACAATTAATGATATACGCTAAAAAACATTTTAGCTTTAAAATTTTGCCCAAACCAATCAGATCTATTTAGCATTTGAAAGCTAAATCTGATTGGTTGGGGCAAAATTAGCACCATTTTAAATGATAAGAACTTTTATTGAATAACCCTGATTATTTCTAAATGAAAATATTTTTTTTATTATTCTTATAGCATCGTCCAACAGAAAAAAAGGTGTTGAGGCTTTGTAATTTTCGACCACATCTGTATTTTAGGCCATGTTGTAAAATACCGACCAAGGCGCAGATTATCGATATTGCTTGTAATTTTTCAACTGAGCATTGCCTTATTTTATGACTTGCCACAAAATCACTCAGCATTTGTAAAATACTGAGAACGATCGATATTATTATGATTACTACTGCATTGTGCTATATTTTAATACGAAATTAGCATTTCTTTCATGTATCATCCATAACTCACCCAATTTAAGATGGCTGTCTTGAGGTATAAATGTTGACAGGGAAGCCATTTGAAAGCAATCATAGCCTTCTAGCTCTGGTCATGGTTAAATAAGTTGCTTCACTGTATACTGAAATGTAATCGCCCAATCAGCTCATCGGTTGGTAATGATAAACTACAACTGTTAGGGTTAATTTATATTTGTTTTTAAATATATTTTGTGCAAACACTGTCTTGTTTTACAGTAGGTAAGAACTGAATTTCACACCTTGTAAAATAAGTGAAAAAGTTGCAGTTTTTAATTGTTTGCAAATAGAGGCTGTGTGCTTAATAAACTATTGGGGATTTGGAGAGAATGAAAATGTATGCAGCCTCGTCCCCATGAAGCAGTGGCCACTTTTTTGTCACTTGCTAAATGCAGAATTAATTGTATGCCCTGACAACCTCTGATGCTATATGGCTAATATAGTCATTATTTCTACAATGCATATTACCTGTATTCTTAGTATACCTATTACTGTACCTATACCCAATGAAATGATTTAATATTCTCCTTAATGAAACTTAAGAACCAGTAATTTCTGAAGGCCAAAGGAATTCTGGGAATAGTAATACAATAGAAATGAAGGAATCATGGCTTGATGTCTTTGTGTACAACTGGAGCATTCTGCATGCTATGTGAAAACAGCATGATTACTACACCATAAGGCATATCATTGTGTGACGCATGCATTAGAACAAAATGGCTGCTTCATTTGTAAGACAATGATATCAACCAAACATATAAACATTAAAAAAATTGTGTGTTTAGGCCATACTATATATGGATTTGCTATCATAGTTCTAATTTATATTTTTCCTATAGTCTTCAAAAATGACAGATATATTTCAAAAAATGCACAGACAATATACAGATTTCATATAATTTTACCATAATACTTCTTCTAAAAAATGGTCCGTTAATTCATCTTTTTACAGTATTTGAGCTATGTATAGTCTGGTGGCTGCAGACACACAGATAAATATTTGCACCTCTAATGTCCTACACCCCATTATTTGGTACAATATTTATGCAGAGTTTCATTCGCCTGAATACTGCAATGAACCTTTAAAAATAATGTAGTAATCAAAAATGCAGCCCCTACAGCCATGACCCTACAGTATTCACTGCACATGATATAGTCCTCTAGTTCTTTATATCAGGTTGTGATTTATTTACCTTCCGTCAAACCATTTCTTTTTTTAAAGATGTTTTTTTTTAACAAAAGGATCGTTCTCTTGATTTTGTGTTACATTTTTCTGATTTGTTGTTACAGTATTTGTTCAATGATATGTTGAGGATAACGATTTCATGCAAATGATTAGTTATTTTCTCTATGGATTAATTATGAGTTATGTTTAAACAGTTTTTTCTCCAATTGTTAACTGAATTTCCCATGACCCATACCTGGTGGGAAATCTAACCCTGGTTGGGTCACCTCCGGTCAAACTCTTCTGTATATCTAGGTTGGCGAACCACATTCCCTTGTTTAAAGCCTTATGTAGGAATTCTTTCTTTGTCAATACAGCACAAGAAAAAAGTATCAACGGCAGAAAAATGTTTTGTTGAGTATTGAAACCAAGAATTAATATTGTTATTTGTTGGGGGTTAAACGTACCAATGTTGTCGATGTAGTTGATGTTGTCTGGACCGTTGAATGATCCCCATTTCACTCGTCTTTATGGCTGATTTTTTTACAGCTTCTTCTGCCGTTTCATGGTAAGATGCCTATGTACGTACACTCAACATTGTCTACCTGGGCCCCATAACGGAAACACTGTATGCTGCATATTTTTTATTTTTTTTGGTTGCTAATTTCAGAGTAGGGGAGTTGAGTGGTAGAAAAACAAAAAAAAAACAAAAAAAAAAACATTTTTATAACTGTAAATAAAAACTGTTGGGTCCCAGATTTGAGAACCAACTGTAAGTTAGGGAGGGGTGTGTGCTTTTTTTATAAGTATTATTTAATTTATTATTTAGATGTTTCCTTTTAGATAACTTATGATACAATTATCTATTTTAAAGCTGGTGCTGGATATTAAGCTGCAAGTAACTTTTTTATTAGTAAATGGAGGTACTAGCGATGGGATCCGTGTCCGACTTGGACCCGGGTGAGACATGGAACCCCACTGTTCTGAAATCCGAAGTCCGTCTGAAACCGGACAGATCGTTGGGATTTTGACTTCGGAGGAGCATTTCGATTTTTATCGAATGTTCGAGCTATTTTTGAAATTTTGAAAAAGCCTTCAATAAAACTCGAAAATACAATCAGAATACTCTATTGTATTTTCGAGGATTTCAACCATCAAGATATTTGAGAATCTTCGAAAATAGCTAAGTCACAATGTATGTTCTGTTTTCAGATTTTCGGATGTTTGGGATTTTGCTGAGTTCCAAAAACCCAAAAATGGAAACAAAACCTGGCAGTTTCAGCCATCTCTAGTAGGAACAATATAGTAGAACTCTTCTAACTGCCAATTGCATAGGGGACTTATGGAATATGATCTGCCAACCAATTAGATTTTAGTTTTTAATGGTCTGTTAGATAACATCTAATTGGTGACACAAATTAATAACCACAGTGTGAACCTCTTATTATTCAATCCCCAAAGTGTGGTAACAAAGTGTGTTCTTTCAAATGCTTACATCGAAATAAGTTTCCTGGGATGTCGGTAGTTGCGTGAGTCAAAATGGAGCATGGGTAATATGAACTGAAGCTAGTTGGAGAGAGTTTATGGTGTTCATCAATGTTTCAAAAAGTAATTTTCCATCAAATGAATAGAACCTTTTTTGTTTTAAAGAGGAGACGAACAATGCATAGATTAATTTATTTTTACTTGGCCTGAATTCTAATGTGCTTTAACCCCAATAAACAAGGGAATAACCTTCTATAGCACGGTTATCTAGTAAAACATATATATACATAGCCAATCAGGTGTTTGATTTTACATTATCAGCTGCCTGCATTAGTAAAAGGGAGAACGGCTATTAAATTTGGTTACTTTGGGTTGTCCTTGCTACTATATAACACCCCTAAAGCTCCAACACACACCCGATAGAACGAACGATTGCTGACCCCCGAGCACAAGAAACATGCGCAATAAACAGGCATTTCAGGCGATAGGCGCTCTGTGTTTGCATTTGCTTGGGGGCGTTTGTTAATCCAAAATGGAGGATTGACGAATGACACATGAGCGTACGCACACACGTGGGTAATTATCAGATGTTCGACGCACATTTGCACGTGCTCTGCCGCCGGTCCTTATTCGTCCTGTCGGACATTTGCACGAGGGTTAAATCTGTATAGCAATACTGTGAGTTTCTTTTTGCTAAATTTCTGGCCGTGAGCACTTACTTGATTTTCTTGCAGATTAGTCTTTGTTAGATTCTTTATTTCATTCTTTGTAGATATATAGAGATATATAAGATAATTAGACCCTATCATGTGTCTAGCTGTGTTCTATTTTATCATGTGCCTAGTTTTCTTGTGAAGCAATATATATATAAGTATGTAGTATATAGCCGAAGAGACAAAAAGCTTTCGTGCCTTTGCTACTATGTCCCTGTACAAAAAAAAGTTACCTGTCAGATCGAGGAACATTAGACCTGCTACTGTATTTGTTAGGGAGCTAGAGTAGAAAAGGGGTTCAGCCTTTAAAACGTGCGAGCTTAATGACATCTCTGGGATTAAAAACATTACTACATTCAAATTGGGACTTTGTTTACTGAAAAAGAAAGGGCAGATGGGAAAAAAACACAAAAATGCAGACAGTATATAGGAAGGTGACATTAACTTAAATAATATTCACCCCAAAATTACAAACCTACCAACCTTCTCTTGAGTGTGTAACTTTTTACAATCCACAATGTCACCAGTAGCCAGTATGAACCAACAAAGTCCTACCACCTGCACTCCAAGAGTTGAGTTTGAGTGTTTCCTCGGAGTGAAGGCCATGATTGACAGTGGGATGGGCAGATAGATAAATTGGTGCTGGCTACTGATGACATTTGGGATATAAATGTGAAGAGATTGAATACGGTTAGTAGTATTTGGGGTGTGTGTATATTTTACAGTAACAGTGTTGTGATGCCAGTAAAATGAATAGTGTCAATAATAGTGTCACGGAACAACTTGTATACTTTGTTCCAAAAGTAAACACTGCACCGGATAGACAGCTCCTGGAAGACGTATGATTGGAAGATAAGTTATTATTGGATGTGGAAAAGAGGATGGTGACGTCTAAAAAAGCTGAAGCCTAGACAATAAATGAATGCAGATTCCCTTCTCAGGCAGTACAAAGTTAGTGGTCTTTCATTAATATTCTAACATGAAATGCAGCAAGTCAGATAGAGTTAGGGTGATGGTCTCCATCTCCTAGATAAAGTTCATCGTAAAGGTGTACTCATTCATTCTATACGTTAAACTAGTCCAAAAAAGAAAAACTTGTAGTTGAAGGTATCATGTTACTTCTGGATTGACCCTTATATTTACCAATAGCAGTTTGGACATACTGACAGATAAAGACTGTCCCATCTGGGCCCTGAAACCATCAATTGCCTAAGATGTGTATGGCCATCTTTGTTTCCCATTGCTTTATACAAATCCTCACTACATAGAAGTGTTTAGTTAGGACCTGGGGGCAAACATTATAACTCAGTTTATTTTAGTTGCCAGTATAAAACTACAAATCAATGGATAAATGACAATGTAGTAACCTTAGCCACGCATCTACCTTACAGAGATCCCACATCGCAGGATGGCAGTCAGGTTAGATGTGCCTCTTTGCACTGCATTTCCAGGGCATTAAGTTTTGTGTCCGTTGCCTACATGAGTAGGCAACACTGCATTTTTTCCAGACACTTTTTAAAAAAGCACAGAATGGGCAATATCACTGTTAAATTCTACGATAACCTGATAATTAAATGGGTAGCATAACACTTATTTGTCTGGTTGCGGCCATAACTGCATCTCCTCATTAGTGTCCATATTAGCCTCAAAGATCACAGTGTAAAATGTATTTCTCGCCTGTAAATGGGAAATCGTTTATCGTGAAAATCAAAATGGAGTCCTCCAAATGACTTGAATGCTTAATGGCACCAAAGGAAAGGGCAGAGCTATCCTGAAAGTGCATGTTGAGTTTGGCATCTTTGGAACAAACCATTGAACACCGTTGGGGAACTCCATTTTGTTTTTCATTGTACAGAGATTGTTGGTTTAGAAAGTGGCCCGGGAGTGTAAACAGTGGACTGTGAAATCATTTTTTGCCCTGATTCTCCAATGCTACTGGATGCCCTTAATTGAAGTCTCTCACCCCTTGTCAATTAATTAAACCATTGCCCCCAATACCAGGATGGAAAGTTGTTTGCCTGCTTCCCATATTTGTGCTTCTTGATTTTTGCCTCCATCGTTTGTATAGCTTTCTCTGTTAATGTCTAACAGAAATCGGTTTCACATGGAAGGAATACCTTTTTTGTACTGCACTGGAGATCTACATTGACGTAGGCTAATATAAGTCTTCTCTCCGCTTATAAACACAAAAAATGTGCTTAGTGTTAAAGTGTGTTTGTTTCCTTTAAATGTAACATTTCTAGTTATCCAGCGAATGTTCATTCACATTTTTGAGGTCTACATAGTTTAGCTAACAGATTGTTTACTGCAGCTTTAACCAGCAAACGTCTCTTTTCAAAAGAAGCCAACTATGACGAGCCGTGAAATGATTGAAATTTTAGCTTCGTTCATCTAATTAGTATTTAATTGTCGGTTTGGGTCCGGAAAGGAAACTTGATTCTAGTTTAAACTTAAAGACTGTTTCTAACACAATCTTGTATACTACTTCAAGGAGAAAGTGGGTTTCTTTTGTAAAGCACTGTGGAACGGTCCCATATTCATTTTTTTATAGAAATGTTATCCCGATTGGTGCATTTTGTTTAATAAATAAAGTTTTGATACAAAACAAACAGGAATTTATGTGTTTTCAGTTTGTTTTTTCATTTGTTTCTGGATTGGATAATGAGTCGAAATCTTAACGGGTACTGATGAAATCGCAAAAGGGCTTTAATGACAGCCTTTTGTATAACCTTAAAAAATCGCAGAGGCTTCTACATGCAAGTTCCATAAAAAATCCGGAGCTCTTATGTTTGAAAAAATCACCATCAACTTGATCACTATCACTATTGATCACTATCACTATTGATCACTATCACTATTTATGAATGGAAATAAGGGAAGGAGTATGTCCTGTTCATCAACAGACAGAGGACCGGAGGAGTGATGTCAGAAGTGGTGGAGACTGTGACTCATTGGAGCTTTGGATCTTCATGGAACTTGCAAGAAGAAACCTAAGTTACCATGGGATCATAATACGATGGGCTAGTCCTTGTGTTTCATCACAGTAACCCTTTAATGATGGCAGCCTGGAGCTTTTTTTGGGAGGAATGATAAATCTGCTGATGGGGATAAGGGTTCATGATACATTTGGGTTAAGCATCGTCTAGAGATTGGATTCAGGTCCATCTCAGTCCGAAATCCGAATTTTCTGTCCGAAAACCGATGGTTTCCCCTCAGTTCCAAAATCCAAATGTTCGTTGGATTTTGGGACTTCGGATCGGATTTTCCATTTTATCGAACGTTTCAAATATTTCCAGAATTTTCTAAAATAGCTCAAACGTTAGATAAAAATCAAAAATGAAGTCCCGAATTAGTTCTGCTTCAGATTTTCGGATTTGTGGTTTTTCCCGAGATCGAAAACCATAAACGGAACAAACCCGCCAGTTTCGCATCTCTATCGATACTCATAACAAAGAACATTATTTATTGTAGGTATAAAATGACAATGGCAAATACTATTATTTACTATACCAACCACTATTTATACCACTGGCGTTTACCAGCTTTGGTAGTACCACATTAGTTTAGAATTATACAGCAGAGCGAGACGGTACAGAGAGGAATGACGAGAGATCCATTAAGAAGTATTTATAATGAAAATACTTGGTTATTGACTTGAACCTGTGTTATGTTTTCTATACGGAGTGAAGGCGTACAAATCCATGCACATTACCCAGCTATCCCCTGGTCTATGTACAAGATTACTGGTATTATCATGTAGCTGGAGAGCAACGGAACTTAGAGGAAAATTCAATGCATTATTTTTCGTGTCAGATAACAGGAACATATTCTTGGTATTAATTGGTTTGCTTTCTTTAGGCACAAAATCTATACATGTTTTGACGGGTTGTATTAGGAAGGTGAAATTAGATCAGATACGAGGTGGTAGATTTTTTTTTTTTAGAGAATAGTGTGTTAAACTCTTTCGTAAAACCCATAATGTTATCAAATAGCTACACAAATGCCATAACACAAAAACAACAACAGAAAATCTGAAGCTATTTCGATTTATCACAGAAGGGCATAAAAGTATTTTATGAGGAGGGCAAAGCCCTGACTAGAGACGTTTCTAAATGTGAGTTTCGTTTTCGAATGTTCAAAATTTTGGAAAGTTCAAAAGTGTCGAGTTTCGATTTTCGAAAATCGTCTATTTTCGATTTTCATTTTTAATGATTGTCTACTTTCGATTTTCGATAATTGTCTACTTTCGATTTTCAATTTTCGATGATTGTCTACTTTCGATAAAAATCAAAAATTCTAAAAAATCCGGGTTCCGTGAAATTCGGGAGTTCTAAAAGTTTCGTCGGGAATTCAAAACTGTCAGGTTCGAATCAAAACTGGGTTCTATTCGAACTCTCATTACATCTCTAGCCCTGACCAATAGCAAAGCAGTGTTTCTTTAAGGGCAAATCTACCCTCAAAATAAAATGTATTTTTAGAACTAAGCTACCTGTAAACCTAATTTTTGCAATACTTAAATTTTTCTCGAGGCTCCTATAAACACACTGATTGGTATGGCACTAGTGAATCCCTATGTAATTAGGGGAGTGCTGAACAGATTATGAAGATCAATATAATAACTTAAGCAAAGGAAAAAAGAATCCGCAGGAAACTACTTTAAAGTGCAAATATATAAGTCCCTTTATTTAGTCAATGCATACATATATATGGAAAGTGACATTGTGCACAATCCAATAAAAACATTTAAAATACATATTGTACAGGGGACACCATCCTATCAGGAGCCACATAGGTAAAATACCTTAAATAGTAAACTTACTATCAGTGCCTTAAATAGACATCCCTTCCAGTGTTTCTAATAACCTATTATAGACATCATAAGATAGGATATACTATCTGTCCCTTAGTGTAAATCAGCACAGATATACTTAGGGTAACCCATGGAAGAGGATCAGGCAGGCGAGGCTCAACATGAGGATGAGGAGGTCCAAAATCAGAAACGGCAGGTTCCTTACGCGTTTCGCCCGTTGCTCTGTTTTTTCAAAGGTATGGTATAGTCGGCTCGCCAGGTGATTTTATAGGCCTTAAGCATCATGAGGCACTCGTATTGAGCGTACCACATGACGCCAATGACGTCAACACCCACACTTCACTAGCTTACTTGGCTTAAAGCAGCAGTGTCAACTTAAAGCAGGCAACACTTAATACCAACAGGGTTATTCAATAAAAGTTCTTATCATTTAAAATGGTGCAATTTTTGCCCCAACCAATCAGATCATAGCTTATATATTATATATATATATATTGAATAAATATCTAGAGAGAGAAGCAAGTGAAAGTGTGTGAGCTACAGTGATGGAGATAAATCTGGCTCCTCCCTCAGTCAAGGCTGTGACTGTGACCTTACAGAACGACTGCTCTTCCCCTGCCGCCTCCCCTGCCATGATCATGTCCCTAAAAGCTCATTGAAGTGGGAGGGTGGGAGATAATCGCAGGGGGGCGGAAGGTAAGAGGGCCCGCGATTATCTCTGAAACCTCAGCGATCAGCTATTTTTAAACAGCTGATCGTGCGTATTAAGAAGACATACACACGATCAGCTGTTCAAAAGACCAGATAGCTGATCGCACATGTTTACGGCCTCTAACTCACGGGGGGCGGGCCCCTGCAGTTACACCTCTGGAAACAGGGAGGGAACACAGTAATACTCATTATACATCTGGCAGTAATCAAAGCAAAAACAAACCCCTTCTCTGCTCCAGCATCACTCTATCTAGACTGTTTGTGGCTCTTCCGGGTGTTCGATGCATATGTGGGAGAGTTTCAGAGATCCTCTGGAGTTTCCGGAAACGTTAGTTCGGAATTGATTGAAACTTGTCTTTCTATTGGCCTCAGACTCAAATCTTCTTTGCCTATCTGATTCCTGTTCATCTTTCTGGCTGATTTTTGATTGGTTCTTGTTCCCTCTATACTCTCTGCTTGTCATTTCGGCAGTGCCCGATATAGCTTGCGGTTGTCCTTAGCTTATGGTGGGATTTCTTTGCTTCTGATTCCTGGTTATTGATTGTTGAGTGTTTTCCATTTATGCTTATTTGCGCCTGTCCTAACTTCTGCTTCCTATTGGCTACACTTTCTCTTGATCCTTTGGTACCTTCCGCTGATCTACCATGCCTGCCCTGTGTTCTCTGATCTCCCAGTCGGTAGTACCCCGTCTGCTCTTTTTTTCTCGTGTATCCCCGGCCTCAGCACAGATACCTTGCACTTTAAGCTCTGGGGGTCAACCATGTACGGTAAGTCGCTTTTAGCTTCCAGAAAATGGGAGCTTGGCTATGGTAAAGCAAAATTATTATATTATTATTGGGGTGCTGAAGGGGACTCAAGAGTGTAACAATATCTGGTTAGAAATAAAGGTTATAAAGTGCTAAAAATCTATATAAATGTCAACAACTCATAGAGACAATGCTCATTGTTTCTTACAAATTACACTAGGCAGCGTAAGCATAGTGGCTCATCACAGGGCATTGTCTAAAGGGGGCAATAGAGAGCAATAGCGAATCTCAGTACATAGCCCCTTTCATTTTTAACACCATTTTTGTTTTCTTATACATCTGCACTTTTCAACTTTCTATTCCAAGGATGTTATTGAAAAATGTTATCACTTTAATGAGAAATCAGTGTGAGCGGCGATACATATCATCAATTAGAGAGCAAGAGATGTTTATCCCTCACTGTTTGGGAAAGGACACTTTGTACGTTGTTGAGTGGGGCTCATTAAACAAGTCAACGTAAACTGTACAACACTGCAATTTCTTCGCCATCAAAGATACAATTAAATGTTCTGGTGAAAAGATCTTTTCATGCTCATTTTGGGGCATTGCTTTTTTTAACCGATCCACAAATAATTCACATATTCTTTAATGATTGACCTCTTTTTAACTTTCAGTTCTGCAAATAGAAACCAGGGGTGTGGTGAAAACATACAAAGAGGGAGATGTATCTCTATTTTCTGTTGTTCCGCTACAGGTAAAAGACATGTACACGCCACTTTTAAAATATATCCCACCCATCCAGAGAGTTATAATACATACTGCCTACAACTGCTAGGTTCCTACACACTGGATTAAGCCAGGATCAGCTGTGATACATACCTTAACTTTTCCTTGCCAGTCCAGTCCAGTTCTTCCTTTTTCATGAACCATGATCCGCCAATGGAAAAATGGGGGTTCTTGCCTGGTGCTTCTCTCATTGGTCTTTTTGCAGAAGAGACTATGGGTTGGAGTGAAGTGGACCAGTAAGGGAGAGATATGGTAAGTATACAGATGTGTTTAGAATGTTCCCAGGGTCCTCACCCTGGGTACATTTAATGGAAGGACTGAGGGGGTGGATGTGGAGGGTATATTTTCCCTTTAACAAAGCATTTCAGCCAGGGATAAAGTTATGCTGGTGTTCACTCTCCTAGATATAAGATTGGCTTAATGTTCCATTATCACCCATGGGTATGCATGCACGCCAAGCATCGTTTGTAGATCCGCCTGGCAAATTGGCAATACCAACCAAACACATACACACAGGCGATTATCTTTTGAAACAGTTGTTTGGTGCACCTATCACGGGGTCGGGTGTCTGGTCTCGTTTACAAGATCGTAAATATGTGCGAGGCCTTCAAACAAAGTTTTTCCTTCTGACTTTCCTGTGACCTTCCCATTCGTTGTTATAGAAAAATCAATCCCAAAATGATAGGCCGAAGCAGTTGTTAGAGAATGTCACAGTAAAGTCAGGAGGTAATGTATGTAAGTAATGTATGACCAGCATTACTAGTAACATAGTAATGGAGGTTGAATAAGACATATGTCCATCAAGTGCAACCTATTCACCCTCCTTTTAACCCAGGCTAATGTTGATCAGAGGATAACAAAAAAAAGCTAAAAATTCCTTCCTGACTCCAAATTGCAATCGAAAAGTATCCCTGTACAAGCCAGAACTACAGTATATGTATTAATACAAGTAATTCTCAATATTATATAGTACCTCCGTACCCACCAGAAATACAGTATATGTATTAATACCAGTAATTCCAATATTATATAGTATCCCCGTACAACCCGAACTACAGTATATGTTTAATACCAGTAATTCTCAATATTACATAGTATCCCTGTAACAACCAGAACTCAGTATATGTATTATACCAGTAATTCTCAATATTATATAGTATCCCCTGTACCAACCAGAACTACAGTATATGATTAATACCATTAATTTCAATATTATATAGTATCCCCCGTAACAACAGAACTACAGTATATGTATTAATACCAGTAATTCTCAATTATATAGTATCCCCGTACCAACCAGAATTACAAAATATATGTATTATACCAGTAATTCTCAATATTATATAGTATCCTGTACAACCAGATAACAGTATAGTAATTCTCAATATTTATAGTTTTAGAAACGTATTAGCCACTTTAAAGATTCAGAGAAGCCAACATGATTTAAAGATTGAGATGGCCACTAGGGAAATAACTAATACTTTATTAAATTCTGAATATAAATATAAGGCTCAGATAATATTTATGGCCAACACAGATGCAGGGTTGATATCCACATCACAACACATTATAGATGACTGAAGATACTAAAAAAACTATTATAGGCTGATGAGATAATATCCAAAGCAAGCTGTACTAGAAGACTAAGATATAACATAGCAAGCTTTATGGGCTGAGATGGTATCCATAACAAGTTTTATTAGATGACAGAGATAGTAAACTATATAAGCTGACTGAGATAATATACAAAGCAAGCTGTACTAGAAGACTAAGATGATAACTATAGCACTTTATTGGCTGAGATGGTACATAACAAGTTTTATTAGATGACTGAGATGATAACTATTATAAGCTGACAGATGATATCCATAACAAGTTTTATCAGAAGACTAAGATGATAACTATAGCAAGCTTTATTGGCTGAGATG
>JAACNH010005287.1:0-20803 GCA_019447015.1 Hymenochirus boettgeri | reverse complement strand
CCCTTTTCCATGACGGAAATTTTTTTTTTTTTGAAGCATTGGGTATATGGATTCCCTTTCCATGACGGACAGAAGGCCTAGTGTGATAATTAAATTCCCTTTCCCTGACGGACAGAACCATGTGTACTCTGGATTCCCTTTCCATGAGGACAGAACCATTGTGTATATAAATTCCTCTTCCATGATGGAAGAAGCCATTGTGTATATGGTCCTTCATTACGCACGCCATGTTTAATTTCTTTCCATGACGGACGAAGCTGTGGTATATGGATTCCTTTGCCATGACGGCAAGGAAGGCCATTGGTGTATATTGATTACCTGTCCATGATTACAGACAGCCCATTGTGTAATATTATCCCTTTCCATGAGGACAGAAGCCATTTGTGTATAAGATTCCTTTCCAATGACGGACGAAAGCATTGTGTATATAATTCCTTTCCATGAAGGACAAAGTATTGTGTATATGATTCCCTTTCCAGTGACGTACAGGAAGCCATTGGTATACTGATTCCCTTCTCCATGATGATAGAACCTTCTTGTGTTCTATGTGATTCCCTTTCCATGATAGGACAGAACCATTGGTATGAATATTAATCCCTTTCCCCAGACAAGACAGAATTGTGGTATATAATATTCCCTTTCCAGACGACAGAAGCCATTGGTTATCTAGGATTCCCTTTCCATGTACGGACAGAAGCCATTGTGTATATAATATCCTTCACGACGGTACAGAAGCCCATTTTGTATTGGAATTTCCCTTTCCATGACGGGCAGGGATGGACTGGAACTAATTTACTTTGTACCTGTTGTGTGCTTTGTGATAAAGATTGTGGTTCTTTTTGTAGGCACAGAGCTTTCGCTTGTAACTTCTCCGTTCTATCTGCCCTAACAATTGGTCTGTTAAGGTCATTGTTACAAAAAATGGAGTGTTGCATCTTGGCGACCACTCGACTCATGATGCTGGCTATGTGATTCACATGATTGGGTGGTTCTCGCATAGCCATTGCAAGCTGCCGTGATTCACAGCGATATGTCACTTTACCACCCCCCCTTTAAGCAATGGACAGACCAGGCTCCTTAAAAGATGTTTCTTTTTAAGAAGTTGTATCTTCAAAATCAGCTTTTAGATTCCATTAAGTACCCAGAGACACATAGGGATAAGGAGAGAAACTTATTCTCTCTGGGTTTCTATTCTGAAGTTTTTATTACTATCACTTTAAAGATTCATTTCCTGGTAAGCATCAGTTATTTTATACTGTATGAAGTGTACCTTAAATGTTACCTATATTGTACAAGTATTATCTCTTTTAATATTGCTAGACAGAAATTGAACAGTTTGCACGCTTTACACTGACAATTCACTAGATGGCAAGCGTCCTCGGTCAACTTACACAAGGGCGAACTTGAAATGTATTTGTTACCGACTCGCACATCTACTGTATCTAACTGGAAATGTACAATTTTATTTCAGGGCTTTCTTTTGAGAGATTACAGCTAGCTAAAATATCTAGCTAGCCTGAAACATTGAGTTAACTCAGCATACTATTTCCAACAGTATCAACATTCCCTGTTGCTGACTTGCATACTTCCTATCTAAAATAAAACTCGGTGATGTTACTGATAGAAAAACTGTCTTTAATGTTAAAAAATGAAAGAAAAAAATTTACATTTCAAAGAAAAAAGAAAATTAAAATTGGACTAGGATAAGGGACATAAACCCACTAGATCCTCACCTCTGGTTCTTCTTAGTTACCTTGTAGAGACCTATTCTATTGGCCCCATCGCTGATGAAAAGAGGGAGGCCGAGAGCACCAGAGCAGTGAAAGCAACTTAAGGTAATTATTTGTGTTTAACTAAGAACCCAGGGTTGAGGACCTAGTGGTTTAGGTCCCCCTCCTGGGTCACAAAGCATGTGTTGGAGAACATAGTAATGGAGGTTGAATAAAGAAACACTGTTCGTCCATCTGCTCCAACCTTTACACCCTACCATAAGTCTGTATAACAGTTACATAGTAACATAGTATTGGAGGTTAAATAAAGACATACGTCCATCTAGTCCAACCTTTATACCCTACCCATAATGTCTGTATAAACAGTACATAGTAACATAGTATTGAGGTTGTATAAAGACATACGTCCATCTAGTCCAACCTTTGATACCCTACCCATAATGTCTGTAAACAGTTACTAGTAACATAGTATTGGAGGTGTATAAGACATACATCCATCTAGTCTAACCTTTATACCCTACCCATAATGTCTGATAACAGTTACATAGTAACATAGTATTGGAGGTTGTATAAAGACACACGTCCATCTAGTCTCCCACCTTTATACCCTAACCCATAATTCTGTAACAGTTACATAGTAATATAGTATTGGAGGTTGTATAAAGACATACGTCCATCTAGTCCAACCTTTATACCCTACCCATAATGTCTGTAAACATTACATAGTATATAGTATTGGAGTTGTATAAAGACATAGTCCCATCTAGACCCAACCTTTATACCCCCCCATAATTCTGTTATAACAGTTACATAGTAACATGTATTGGAGGTTGTAAAGACATACGTCCATCTAGTCCAACCCTTTATAACCCTACCCATAATGTCTGTATACAGTTACATAGTAACATAGTATTGGAGGTTGTATAAAGACATACGTCCATCTAGTCCAACCTTTACCCCTACCATAATGTCTGTATAACAGTTACTAGATACATAGTATGGAGGTGTATAAGCCATACGTCCATCTAGTCCAACCTTTATACCCTACACCCATAATGTCGTTCTAACAGTTTACATAGTATGGAGGTGTATTAAAGACATACGTCCATCTAGTCCAACCTTTATACCCTACCCATAATGTGTGTAACAGTTACATAGTAACATAGTATTGGAGGTTGTATAAGGACATACGTCCATCTAGTCCCAACCTTTATACCCTACCCATAATGTCTGTATAACAGTTACAAAGTAACATAGTATTGGAGGGTTGAGAAAGACATACATCCATCTAGTCCAACCTTTATACCCTACCCATAATGTCTGTATAAACAGTACAAAGTAACTAGTATTGGAGGTTGTATAAAGACATACATCCATCTAGTCCAACCTTTATACCCTACCCATAATGTCTGTATAATCAGTTACATAGTAACATAGTGTTGGAGGTTGTATAATAGTAACCCCATCCACTAGTCCAACCTTTATACCCTATCATAATGTCGTATAACAGTTACATAGTAACATAGAATTGGGAGGTTTATATAAAGACATACGTCCATCTAGTCCACACCTTTATACCCTACCCATAATGTCTGTCCAACAGTTACTTAGTAACATAGTATTGGTGGTTGTATAAAGACATATGTCCATCTAGTCCAACTTTATACCCACCAATAATGTCTGTCTAGACTTGTAAGATAAATTCTCTTGCTGGAGAAGAAATTAATGTTTGGAAACAAAACGAAGTCCAGGTTTTGGTTTTTTTTTGCACAACGTAACTGATTTTGCACAGAGGGGTGGACAGTCTCTTAACCAACATACAGAAGCACAATCAATATAGTATATACAATCAATATATAGTACAGAATATAAGAAAAAAAAGCAAAAATATTAACGGTCTCTTGGACTTGCAGAGAACTTATGTGCACTAACTCACTTCAATACTTATCTTGGAACTATGTCTAGTTTTTGCTGTAGACTGGAATGGAACAGTTGGTACGTGAACTGCATTGTGGGAAATTCCCTCTCCCAATGCTGCCTCATAGGGATTACTGAGCATGTTGCCTCACAGAGAGTCATATAGTCTGGCAGAGGGCTGAGGGACTGAAGTACTGGATTTACTCCTGCAGCAACCCAAACATATCAGTGCTGCTTACATGTATCATTTATAGATTTGAAATGAGGCGAAGTAATTTTTTCACTGTACATTCCATTAAGTTTCATTAGCGTTTAGTGATAGTTAAATGTTGCCTGCAAAACTATATTGGTGTTCAAATCTCCACCTTGTGCAATAATTAAAAAATTATAAATGTCTAAACCATGATTATTTCTTTTTTCTATAAAGGCAACAGATGAAAGTCGATCCCAGAAATCCAACAAATCAACTACTGATTTTGTTATTTCTAATCGTATCCTGACACTTAAAGACCACTCCATTTTAAAATATTGGTATATATTTTCTACACAGTACATAATGTATTACAATGGATCTCTATTATCTCCTTCTCCCACTCTTTCTCCTTGGCTGCCTTAAATATTCATGCCCTTTCATGATTCTAGTGTACACAGCAAAAGGTTTCGGTAGGATGATACAAATGAAGACTCTATGGAATATCTGCAGTGAGCCTAAAAAGTTAACCTATCCTGACCATGCCTAAAATGTGAGTTAATGGTTATGTCAGGGACAATATCAGGAAGGACATCAAAGTAATTTGTCAGACATTCTAACTGCATAACATAAACTCTGTTAGTATTTAAAGAAGTCTAGCTGTAGATGTGATATAGACATATTTCATCACGTTAAACTAGAGATGACCAACTTTCGAAAGTTCGGTCCGTTTTCGAACTATATGAAAGTTGAAAACGGACCACCATTAAAGTCAATGGGATGTCAAATAGTTGGAAAGTTTGAATGAAATACAAGTAAAATACAATGGTAACTAATGTAATGGCTGTGGGACCTGGGAAATGGTCTGGGGAACATTTTCCAATATCCAGGACTTTTGAAAATCGATTTTACCTCACGCCGACTTTCCACGCTCGCATTCGAACATTCGTAATTATCCATGAAGACTACACGGTTCGATGTCGTGTTAGTATAATGGACATTTTACTGCTGGATTCTATGCTCGCATCTAGGTATATGAACATTTTACTCGCGTATTCATGCTCGCATTTAGGTATAATAGACATTTTATTGCGATTGATGCTGTCTAGGTTATAGAACATTTTACTCGGGATTCGATGCTCGTGTCTAGGTATAATGAACATTTACTCAGGATTCGAGCTCGTCTAGGTATAATGGACATTTACCCGTCGGATTCGATGCTCGTATCTAGGTATAATGGACATTTTACCCGCGGATTCGATGCTCATGTCTAGGTATAATGAACATTTTACTCGCGGATTCGATGCTCGTGTCTAGGTATAATGAACATTTTACTCGCGGATTCGATGCTCGTATCTAGGTATAATGGACATTTTACTCGCGGATTCGATGCTCGTATCTAGGTATAATGGACATTTTACCCGCGGATTCGATGCTCATGTCTAGGTATAATGAACATTTTACTCGCGGATTCGATGCTGCGTATCTAGGTATAAGGAACATTTTACCGGATTCGATGCTACGTCTAGGTATATGGACATGTACTTGCGGATTCATGCTCTGTCTAGGTATAATGAACATTTACTCATGATTCGATGCTCGCGTCTAGGTATAATGGACATTTTACTGCAGATTCGATGCTCAGTCTAGGTTAATGAACATTTTACTCATGGATTCGATGCTCGCGTCTAGGTATAATGACATTTACTCCGGGATTGATGCTCATGTTCTAGTATAATGAACATTTACTATGGATTCGATGCTCGCGTTCTAGGTATAATGAGACATTTTACCGCGGATTCGATGCTGTTCTAGGTATAAATGAACATTTTTTCGCGATTCATGCTCGCATTTAGGTATATAGACATTTATTTGCCGGATTCGATGCTGCTCTAGGTATAATGAACATTTACTCGCGGATTCGATGCTCGTGTCTAGGTATATGAAACATTTTTACTCGCGGATTCGATGCTCGTCTTAGGTTAATGGACATTTTAACCGCGGATTCGATGCTCGTATCTAGGATAATGGACATTTTACCCGCGATTCGATGCTCATTGCTAGTATAATGAATTTTACTGCGGATTCGATGCTCGTATCTAGGTAAATGGACATTTTACGCGGATTCGATGCTGCGTCTAGTATAATGGACATTTTACTTGCAGATTCGATGCTCTGCTAGGTATAATGAACATTTCTCTATGGATTCGATGCTCGCGTCTAGTATATTAGGACATTTTACTTGCAGATTCGATGCTCATGTCTAGGTATAATGAACATTTTACTCATGGATTCGATGCTCGCGTCTAGGTATAATGGACATTTTACTCGCGGATTCGATGCTCATGCTCTAGGTATAATGACATTTTACCAGATTCGATGCTCGTCGTCAGGTATAATGAACATTTTACTCGCGATTCGATGTCATGTCTAGGTATAATGACATTTATATCAGGATTCGATGCTCGCGTCTAGGTATAATGGACATTTTACTCGCGGATTCGATGCTCGCGTCTAGGTATAATGAACATTTACTTGGATTCGATGCTCAGTCTAGGGATAAATGGCATTTTACTGCGGATTCGATGCTCGCGTCTAGGTATAATGAACATTTACTTGTGGATTCGATGCTCGGTCTAGGTATAATGAACATTTTACTTTGGATTCGATGCTTATGTCTAGGATAATGAACTTTACTCGCGGATTCGATGCTCGCGTCTAGGTATAATGGACATTTTACTTGCAGATTCGATGCTCGTGTCTAGGTATAATGAACATTTTACTTGTGGATTCGATGCTCGCTCTAGGTATAATGACATTTTACTCGCGGATTCGATGCTCGCGTCTAGGTATAATGAAAATTTTACTTGCGATTCGATGCTCGCGTCTAGGTATAATGAACATTTTACTGCGGATTCGATGCTAGCGTCTAGGTATAATGGACATTTTACTTGCGATCGATGCTCGTGTCTAGGTATAATGAACATTATTCGCGATTCGATGCTCAGGTCTAGGTATAATGACATTTTACCGCGGATTCGATGCTCGTGTCTAGGTAATGAAACATTTTCCATGGATTCGATGCTCATGTCTAGGTATAATGGACATTTTACTTGCGGATATCGACACTGCGTCTAGGTATAATGGACATTTTATTCAGTCGATGCTAGAGCTCTAGGTATAATGAACATTTACTGCGGATTCGATGCATCATGCTCATGTCTAGGTATAATGACATTTACTCGCGATTCGATGCTCGGTCTAGTATAATGAACATTTTACTCATGGATTCGATGCTATGTCTAGGTATAATGAACATTTTACTTGCAGATTCGATTGCGCGGTCTAGGTATAATGACATTTTACTCATGGATTCGATGTCATGTCTAGGATAATGAACATTTTACTTGTGGATTCGATGCTGCGTTAGGTATAATGGACATTTTATTCACGGATTGATTGCTAGCGTCTAGGTATAATGGGATTTTATTCCGGATTCGATGCTCACGTCTAGGTATAATGAACATTTTACTCGGGGATTCGATGCTCATGTCTAGGTATAATAGACATTTTACTCGCTGATTCGATGCTCGTGTCTAGGTATAATGAACATTTTACTTGCAGATTCGATGCTCATGTCCGGTATAATGGACATTTTACTCGTGGATTCGATGCTCGTGTCAGGTATAAAGGACATTTTACTTGCAATTCGATGCTCATTCTAGGATAATGGACATTTTACTTGGATTCGATGCTCGTGTCTAGGTATAATGGACATTTTACTCTGGATTCGATGCTGCGTCTCAGGTATAATGAACATTTTACTGCAGATTCGATGCTCATGTCTAGGTATAATGGACATTTACTCGGATTCGTGCTCGTGTCTAGTTAATGAAAATTTGACTGCAGATTCGATGCTCATGTCTAGGTATAATGAACATTTTACTTGCAGATTCGATGCTCGCGTCTAGGTATAATGAACATTTTACTCATGGATTCGATGCTCATGTCTAGGTATAATGAACATTTTACTTGTGGATTCGATGCTAGCGTCTAGGTATAATGGACATTTTATTCACGGATTCGATGCTAGCGTCTAGGTATAATGGGCATTTTATTCACGGATTCGATGCTCACGTCTAGGTATAATGAACATTTTACTCGCGGATTCGATGCTCATGTCTAGGTATAATAGACATTTTACTCGCTGATTCGATGCTCGTGTCTAGGTATAATGAACATTTTACTTGCAGATTCGATGCTCATGTCTAGGTATAATGGACATTTTACTCGCGATTGTCGATGCTCGTCGTAGGTAGAATGAACATTTTACTTCGTGGATTCGATGCTCGCGTCTAGGTATAATGAACATTTTACTTGTGGGATTCGATGCTATGTCCTAGGTATAATGAACATTTTACTCGCGGATTCGATGCTCGCGTCTAGGTATAATGGACATTTTACTGGCAGATTCGATGCTCGTGTCTAGGTATAATGAACATTTTACTTGTGGATTCGATGCTCGCATCTAGGTATATGGACATTTTACTCGCGGATTCGATGCTCGCGTCTAGGTATATGAACATTTTACTTGCAGATTCGATGCTCGCGTCTAGGTATAATGAACATTTTACTCGCGGATTCGATGCTAGCGTCTAGGTATAATGGACATTTTACTTGCAGATTCGATTCTCGTGTCTAGGTATAATGAAACTTTTACTCGCTGATTCGATGCTCATGTCTAGGTATAATAGACATTTCTCGCTGATTCGATGCTCGTTTCTAGGTATAAATGACATTTTACTCATGGATCGATGCTCATGTCTAGGTATAATGGACATTTTACTTGCGGATTCGATACTCGCGTCTAGGTATAATGGACATTTTATTCACGGATTCGATGCTAGCGTCTAGGTATAATGAACATTTACTCTGCGGATTCGATGCTCATGTCTAGGTATAATAGACATTTTACTTACTCGCGATTCGATGCTCGTGTCTAGTATAATGAACATTTTACTCATGGATTCGATGCTCATGTCTAGGTATAATGAACATTTTACTGCAGATCGATGCTCGTCTAGGTATAATGAACATTTACTCATGGATTCGATGCTCATGTCTAGGTATAATAACATTTTACTTGTGGATTCGATGCTACGTCTAGGTATAATGGACATTTTATTCACGATTCGATGCTAGCGTCTAGGTATAATGGGCATTTTATTCACGGATTCGATGCTCACGTCTAGGTATAATGAACATTTTACTCGTGGATTCGATGCTCATTCTAGGTATAATAGACATTTACTCGCTGATTCGATGCCGTGTCTAGGTATAATGAACATTTTACTTGCAGATTCGATGCTCATGTCTAGTTATAATGGACATTTTACTCGTGGATTCGATGTCTCTGTCTAGGTATAATGAACATTTTACTTGCAGATTCGATGCTCATGTCTAGGTATAATGGACATTTTACTCGTGGATTCGATGCTCGTTTCTAGGTATAATGGACCATTTTACTCATGGATTCGATGCTCGCTCTAGGTATAATGAACATTTTACTTGCAGATTGATGCTCATGTCTAGGTATAATGGACATTTTTACGCTGGATTCGATGCGTTGTCTAGGTATAATGAACATTTTACTTGCAGATTCGATGCTCATGTCTAGGTATAATGGACATTTACTCATGGATTCGATGCTCATGTCTAGGTATAATGAACATTTTACTTGCAGATTCGATGCTCATGTCTAGGTTATAATGGACATTTACCGTGGATTCGATGCTCGTGTCTAGGTATAATGGACTTTACTTGCGGATTCGATACTCGCGTCTAGGTATAATGGACATTTTATTCACGGATTCGATGCTAGCGTCTAGGTATAATGAACATTTTACTCGCGGATTCGATGCTCATGTTAGGTATAATAGCATTTTACTCGTGATTCGATGCTCGTGTCTAGGTATAATGAACATTTTACTCATGGATTCGATGCTCATGTCTAGGTATAATGCATTTTACTTGCAGATTCGATGCTCGCGTCTAGGTATAATGAACATTTTTACTCATGGATTCGATGCTCATGTCTAGGTATAATGACATTTTACTTGTGGATTCGATGCTAGCGTCTAGGTATAATGGACATTTTATTCACGGAATTCGATGCTAGCGTCAGGTATAATGGGCATTTTATTCACGGATTCGATGCTCACGTCTAGGTATAATGAACTTTTTACTCGCGGATTCGATGCTCATGTCTAGGTATAATAGACATTTTACTCGCTGATTCGATGCTCGTTGTCTAGGTATAATGAACATTTTACTTGCAGATTCGATGCTCATGTCTAGGTATAATGGACATTTTACTCATGGATTCGATGCTCGTGTCTAGGTATAATGAACATTTTACTTGCAGATTCGATGCTCATGTCTAGGTATAATGGACATTTTACTCGTGGATTCGATGCTCGTGTCTAGGTATAATGGACATTTTACTCATGATTATATGTGCTCGCTGGTCTAGGTATATAACATTTTACTTCAGATGTCGATGCTCATGTCTAGGTAATGACATTTTACTCTGTGGATTCGATGCTCGTGTCTAGGTATATGAACATTTACTTGCAGATTCGATGCTCATGTCTAGTATAATGGACATTTACTCATGGATTCGATGCTCATGTCTAGGTATAATGAACATTTTACTTGCAGATTCGATGCTCATGTCTAGGTATAATGGACATTTTATCTGTGGATTCGTTGCTCGTGTCTAGGTATATGGACATTTTACTCATGATTCGATGCTCGCGTCTAGGTATAATTGACTTACTTGCAGATTCGATGCTCATGTCTAGGTATAATGGACATTTTCTCGTGGATTCGATGCTCGCGTCTAGGTATAATGAACATTTTACTTGCAGATTCGAGTCATGTCTAGGTATAATGAACATTTTACTTGCAGATCGATGCTCGCGTCTAGGTATAATGGACTTTACTCGCGGATTCGATGCTAGCGTATAGGTATAATGGACATTTTACTTGCAGATTTGATGCTCGTGTCTAGGTATAATGGACATTTTACTTGCGGATTCGATGCTAGCGTCTAGGTATAATGAACATTTTACTTGCAGATTCGATGCTCGTGTCTAGGTATAATGGACATTTTACTTGCGGATTCGATGCTCGCGTCTAGGTATAATGAACATTTTACTTGCAGATTCGATGCTCGTGTCTAGGTATAATGGACATTTTACTTGCGGATTCGATGCTCGCGTCTAGGTATAATGAACATTTACTTGCAGATTCGATGCTCGTGTCTAGGTATAATGGACATTTTACTTGCGGATTCGATGCTCGCGTCTAGGTATATATGAACATTTTACTTGCAGATTCGATGCTCATGTTCTAGGTATAATGGACATTTTACTCGCGGATTGATGCTAGCATCTAGGTATAATGGACATTTTACTTGCGGATTCGATGCTAGCATCTAGGTATAATAGACATTTTACTCGCGGAATCGATGCTAGCGTCTAGGTATAATGGACATTTACTACTGCGGATCGATGCTAGCGTCTAGGTATAATGAACATTTTACTTGCAGATTCGATGCTCCGTCTAGGTATAATGGACATTTTACTCGCGGATTCGAGCTAGTGTATAGGTATAATGAACATTTTACTTGCAGATTCGATGCTCGTTGTCTAGGTATAATGGACATTTGTACTCACGGATTCCATTTCCTTGAAATGGGTCGAACATTCGATAATTATCGAAAGTCCGAAAATATCGAAAAGGGTCTGGGATAGTTCGAGAAATCCGAGTCGTTCGAACTCAAATAGTTTGGCTCGAACTCGAGTTCGAGTTCTAGTCCATCTCTAGTTAAGATTATATAGACGATTAGTAGAGATTGCCGAACTCACTGAAATGTACTTACATCTATTACATGTGCAGTTGGTGGTCAATGATAGAAAGCTTTCTTTTTAGAAAGACACAGTATAAAAGGTTGTAGTGTCGATTCCCCATACTTTTTTTACTGAAATGTTAATATTCCATTTCATGCTAGCAAAGAAATAAACTGCAAGATTACTTTTCTTTTTTTGTATGAAAACAAAGGAATTATCATGTGTTGGGAAAGGAGCATTTGTAACGTGTTTACACAAAAACTGCACCGAAATCTGTGTTCTGTGTCAGAGAGAGGGAGAATCTCTGAGCTGTAACATGATTGGCTGTCAGCTTCCAGGAAGCAAGGCTGCAGATTCCTGCAAAGTGTACTGTGTACACTTAACGGGTGTCCCCAGCTAAGGTGAATTATGGGAGCTGACCCCTAGTAACTACTGGTTATTTTCATAAATCACCCAGCATACACAGCAAAGGGAGAGGTGAGACACAGCTTTTTGTATCGTTGTGATGTGCTCTTTCTATTGGGGCAATGTTGTGTGGAGATTTTAGTTCCCCTTTAAATCCTCTAAGAAGGTGCAGTATAATATTTCCTAAAAGGCTACCATGGTAACATAGAACCTACCAGAAGTTTCTTATTTGCATGTAGTGGGTGTTTTTTTTCCAGGCTGACATAAAGGAAAACCATTGACATTCTATTGTAGAGCTTATCTCTTGTTGGCCCTAGGCCTTAAGATTAGCGGAAGCCATAACACAACATTTGTCCTTTAATTATACTTGGAATTAGTAAACTTAATCCTGTCTACAGAAGGACAATTTTATGACCGATTCAACTAATTTGTTTGAATTGGTTGGAAAAATCGATAGCTGCTTTCAGGCTTTTTTTGTCGACCACATTAAAATATTGAGGCATTGTGGGAAAAAAGGCAATGGGGCAGTTCAGACAGATTTCAGTTGAAATTTGCTTAGGATCAATAATCATCGACCTGGTGCACTTTCTGCATCTTATGAAATTATTATTATAGTATGCATATCGTATACATGATATAAATTCCTATAGACCGTTAACATAACAAGCAACATTATTTTATTAGTTAAAAAAAAAAAAAAAATACCCTGATGAAGAATTATCTGAAACATTGGTGTAGTCTATAAGACCTCCTGATCTTGCACCATTGGAGCGTTTATAGATTAGTATGAGTAGACACCTTGTTAGTAGAAGTTAAGGATATTTCAACTATTAGACCATACTATCATAATATTTGCACTGACTGAATACACAAAAAGTATTATAAATATTTATAAAATACAGTTACCTGCCCCCCTAATCCCAAACTGATATTCAGCACATTATTAGATGTATTACTAACCAGATATTTAAGGATAATTATGTCCCCATTCTTTCAGAGTAAGCTGGCTCCTCCCTCCATACAATCAATCAAGGCTGGAAAAACTGATATCACAGCCAATGATTTACTGTTGTTTCCTGTGCTTCCTCCTCCCGCACATGCTCAAGCTTATAAAAAGCTCATTGAGCTTTATCTAATTATAAATGTAATTAACTGGTTAAAATAACAGTTGGGGTTGCAGGCAAGTCCCCAGTTTTTTTCTTTAGGGTGGACATGCCCTTTAAAGATAGATACTAGAAGGAATCCTGCAGTAACAGTTACGGTCAATGTTGGATTTATTTTTTTCTATACCGTATATACTCGAGTATAAGTCGAATTTTTCAGGCTTTAAATTATCCTGAAAACCTAACCTCGACTTATACTCGGGTCAAGTCCTAATTTAGATCCAAGTTCTGCAATTGCGGATAGTAACCAGTAGGTGCACGTGTGTTAACCTGCATAGAAGAGTTAAAGGACCTAATCTGCCTTTACACTTCCTGCTTTCTAATAGTCTGGCTGCTGGACTCACTCAGCACTGTCACTGCTCACCTGGATGCTGTAAATCTGATGGGTCTCCTCAGTTTGGGGCAAAAAAACTATTGCTAGTACTGCAAATGACAGCTTGAAACACAACTCTCAGGTGACATTTTTTAACTATTGGGGTCAGAGTGCCCTTTACTATATGGGGTTCAGAGGGCCCTTTACTATATAGGGGGTCAGATGGCCTTTACTATATGGGGATCAGTAGAATTGTGAATGAGGTAAGTGTTAATTAAAAGTTTACTGAACCTTGCCACTCCACATGTTTAGAAACTGAAACTCCCAGCACAAAGCATGCTGGGAGTTGTAGTTTCAAAACATCTGGAGTGCCAAGGAATTGGAGGTTACCGGTACTGGATTTGGCTATTACTGTATGGATTCATGTATGGGAATTCTGCTGTCCATTAAAGGGCAACTAAATCCTCAAACAATACTGAATCAGAAGGCAGTTGTGTCAAAATTTCTACCCTGTTGTGGTCAAAATTTCTACCCTCCGACTTATACTCGAGTCAAACAGTTTTTACAAATTTTTCAGGTAGAAATAGGTACCTCGACTTATACTCGGATCAACTTATACGGGTGCAATAACCATTAGGACAGTACAATGGAAAGTTACACATGTCCTGTGGCTTTTGCAAAGAGATACAGATATTAGTAATAAAAATAACCTTCTTTGTATGTCCAACGTCACTTTGCGTGTTTAGGTCCCAGCTATATTCCCTGTGAGCTTTCACTCATTTGGGTGTCTCTTGGGAATGTCTCTCTGGCTTTAGTCTTAGCTACTGGGTAGTTTCATAACAATCTGACATTTCCCAGCCAATCTCATGGGGAGACACTCAACAAGGAGTCGAGTCAAATCATTTCTGACAGTCGGAAGGGTTTTATGGTGCTCGGCTTTCTTACTATATAACACTGGAAAGGTCAATGTTCCTTCTAATAAAAATTAAAATTCATAATGATTAACAAAATACAGCGGTAAATAGGTATTTACTAAATACTGAAATTGGTGAGTGTGGGGCTCAGTGTTTAGCCTTGGGTGAAACATTCAGGGCAGTAGAGGAAAATGATAACTTTAATAGTCAGATGTCATTTACATTACCGTATATACACTATAATGTCATGTCCAACCTTCAGGTTTCTGTTTTTGTGAAATTGTGTGAATCCACTCTCAACGGTTATAGATGTCCTGATATTTGGACAGATTTGTGGGGGGCATGTGTATAACCGATCTCTAACAATGCCATTTTGCTATCGCTGCCATCAACAGTTCCATTAGTGCCATCCCCATAAGGGAGGTGCTCCTCCACAGGCAGGGACCACTAGGGGCACTCAAAAGATCTTTTAGGGCTTAAGGGGGTCCCACAGCTTGAAAGTGGCCCCCCTCCCCGATACAGATTAGGATAGAACTCTGTGGCCCCTATAAGGGCTTTTGAAAGGGGGTCTCCGGAGCCTGAAACCAGTACCCCCTTGGCCCTTAACAGAGTCCTTGTGGCCCTTTAAAAGGGCTATTGTGGGTACTGCAGCTTGAAAACCATGACCCCTGGCTCTTAAGAAAGCCAATGTCACCATCACCACCATTATTGGACTAATTTAAACGATGTAGCCACTGCCATCTTGATCTCAACATCAACATCCCATGACTGCAGGTTTGCACCTCTTTACTAGAATTGGTAAAAGACCGAATCCAATTTCGGTTGCTTAAAGGACATGTTCACCCTATGTTCACCCTAAAAACAAATAACTGGCCATATGTCCATTACCTGCCCCAAACCTAAAATGAACATTATAGTCTCCAAAACATTAAGCACAGGATCGCTCCACCTGTGCATCAAAACATAAAAGCACATTCCTTTGATAAACTATCGGGATTAGACCATCTGTGATTGAAGGGAAACTGCCCAGAGTCGGAATGGACATAAGGGTCCCCCAGGGAACCTGACACCGTGAGGGCTGACCAATCAGGATATAACACTTTGCTATACACACATACACATCTACAAACACATTCAATGACATACATATACTATACTTTTCTTCGCACACACTAAACATTAAGACCAAGCTCAGATTAAAACTAGAGATGGTTGAAGTTTGTTTGTTTTCGAACTTCCAAGCTTCAGTAAAAGTTCAAAACAAACACATGGAAAGTCAATGGGGAGAAATAGCTTGAGAGTTTGGCTTAAATACGGTTGAATAGTAATGGTAGCTTACTGCAAATGGCTGTGGCACCTGGGAAATGGTGTGGGGAACATGTCACTATCACCAAAACTTATTTTTACCACTAACTTTCCTACAAATTGGGCAATTGTCCTGTTTCTGCATGCTAAATTAGACGGTTAAGGCCAATTTGAGGGTTACCGAACACTACATTCGAGTTACCGAAACCAAAGGCTACATTTGAGGTTATCAAAACCAAAGGCTACATTCAAGGGTTACCGAAACCAAGGTTACATTCGAGGGTTACTAAACCAAAGGCTACATTCGAGGGTTACCGAAAACCAAAGGCTACATTCGAGGGTTACCGAAACCAAAGGCTACATTCAAGGGTTACCGAAACCAAAGGCTACATTCGAGGGTTACCGAAACCAAAGGCTACATTCGGGGTTACCGAAACCAAAGGCTACTTCAAGGTTACCGAAACAAAGGCTACATTCGAGGGTTACTGAAACCAAAGGCTAACAAGGGTTACCGAAACCAAAGGTACATTCGAGGGTTACCAAAACCAAGCTACATTCGAGGGTTACCGAAACCAAAGCTACATTCGAGGGTTACCAAACAAAAGGCTACATCGAGGGTTACCATAACCAAAGGCTACATTCGAGGGTTACCAAAACCAAAGGCTACATTCGAGAGTTACCGAAACCAAAGGCTACATTCGAGGGTTACCGAGACCAAAGGCCATTCGAGGGTTACCAAAACACAAGGCTACATTCAAGGTTACCGAAACCAAAGGCTACATCGAGGGTTACCGAAACCAAGGCTACATTCGAGAGGTTACCGAAACCAAAGGCTATATTCGAGTTATTGAAACCAAAGGCTACATTCGAGGGTTACCAAAACCAAAGGCTACATTCAAGGGTTACCAAAACCAAAGGCTACATTCAAGGGTTACCGAAACCAAAGGCTACATTCGAGGTTACCAAAACCCAAGGCTACATTCGAGAGTTACCGAAACCAAGGCTACATTCGAGGGTTACCGAGACCAAAGGCTACATTCGAGGTTACCGAAACCAAGGCTACATTCAAGGGTTACAGAATGATACATTCAAGTTACTGAACGCTACATTCAGGGTTACCGAAATCGACCACTACATTCAAGGGTTACAGAATGATACATTCGAGGGTTAACGAAATCGACACTCTTCAAGGTTACAGAAACTTTCGAGGGTTACAGAATGATATATTCAGGGTTACCGAAACCAAAGCTACATTCGGGTTACCGAAATCGACCGCTAACTTCGAGGGTTACGAATGATACATTCGAGGGTTACCGAAATTGAAGACTTCCTTTTGTGGGTTACTGGTTCGAATTTTCAATAATTATCGAAATAAGTTTGCTAGTTCTAAAAAAAAAACGAACTCCTTTGGGTAGTTCAGAGTTCATACAAACTCATAAAGTTCTACCTTAACTCGGGTTCGAGTTCAGATCCATCACTAATTAAACTACTGCAGGTAGTACAACAGTACACACACATTAACATACTGCTTATCTTACACACACTCATACACGCACTATTACACACTCACTCACTGACATACACTCCACAATCAGCCCAATATGAAGCTGTTACATTTTGACTTCAAGGACCTTCCAACCCCACATACCTTTGGAAAATGAATGGAGGAGCCTGGACACAAGCAGCCATACACATATAAGAAAACAAACAATTACAGCAAGACAGCACTCTCATCCCCAGGGATTGCAGACTGTCTGTCAGACTCTGAGCCTGCTTAATGTCTCCTGGTCCTTGTTAAGGCATGTGTCCAGTGTGTCAGGGAAGTACCTGACATTAGTGCAGATCTAGAAAATTCCCTCCCACCCCAGAAGTCAACAGAACAGGAGGCCAAATCAAGATTTCGAGGTTCGCATTCTTACCCTGAGGCTTTACACCAGAGAGGTGGACTCACCAGGTGACCTAGCACCCTAGGCCACGGCCTTCCCAGAAATCCGACCTGCTCTTGCAATTAATCAAGACTTGATTGCTGACATCACAACCAATGATTGACTGCTGATTCCCCTGCGGCCTCCTCTGCACATGCTCAAGCTTATAAAAAGCTCTGTGAACCAAGGGTTAAGGCAGATACCTTTTCCATAAGGGGAAAAAAAACATTTAATATCTGGTTACAAATGCATGTAATAAATTGGTAGAAAATAGTTATTTGGGGTTGCGAGCAAATAACTATCAAGTTTTTTATTTTAAGGGTGGACATGCCCTTTAATATTTCAATCATATAATCAGATATTGACCAATCATTTTTTATAAAATATTAAATTATCTGTAAGGGCAAGCATGCTCAGCAATCACTAGAGGCCAGGGGTGCCCCTACCATGAAGCAAACTGAAACATTTGCTCAGGGTGCTCCGCTACAGAACTATCAAAAGGCTCATCCTGCAATACTGCATTTCAGCACCAGTTCACCATCAGTGTTAAGTCAGCCCTGGTCCACCAATCAGTGTTAGTCAGCCCACACCACCCACCTCCACAAGCCACGCCTATATTCCTAGATGAAGCCACACCCACTTGTCACCACCCTTCTGCTGATAGGCTGCATTTAAATTGTTTCAGGTGTCAAAAACCGTAGGAACACCCCTGTATGAGGCCAGCACTGCGAGAGGGAATTGCCCCACTGTGTGGGAGCTTTTAACACCATCTAAAAGCTGTTATAAAACTCGTGCTGTGAGGAAATCCCTTTTGCACACATTCCCAATATTGTATTGGGGGAGGGAAGATGTACTGAAGCCCAATAGTTTACAGTACTGGTCAATTTAAAAAAACGATCTATTTTAAATACCATCTAAAGGCTGGTACATACGTGCCAACTCTTCCTCCTGAACGACCATTCAAATCTTTGACCGGTCGCCAGGAGAAAGGACTGTTGGTCACGGCAAAAACAGCCGCTTCCGACAGTAACTACGACCGAGCCGTGCGGACCTCTCTGGGACCGCACGATCGGATGTGTTTTTTTTCCGATCTGTCCGATCGTACATTCGCCAGTCGCCGCAATGCAATAATTCGGCCCGTTTAAACACACACGCAAGGTAAGAGGTCATGCTGCTATAGGACTGTTCAGAAAAACCTGCCAACCTTATAACTGCACAAAAACTTCTGGCCTTAGTTAAAGTCACTTTTCAAATGTGACAAATTGTTAAAATTGCAGCAATAGCTACTTGGACATGGTCTCGTATAATCACCGATACATTGCAAGAAATGTGTTACTTTTAATATAAAATATCCAGCATCCAGAACCGTGGTGTGTGAATCTGGAAACCATTTTATAGAGCTGATAGGTGATGAATTGTCTTACAAGCTCATCCCGGCTAAAAGAAATAAAATGCCTAGCTAAAAATCGAACAGAAATTCTGAGCCTACATGGACATCATTTTTTAAAACTTGGATTCAGGCTTTTTTTCCTTCTAAGGTTTTATTATTTTTTAACAAGATTTATAGCAAGCGCGGAAAACATGATTTTATTTTCTCTGTCACACATTTTTAAAATCTTCTAAATTATCTTTTCTCTTCTTCTTCTTCTTCTTCTTCTTCTCATCGGTGCTAAGAATAGATGTAATACCAGTTTGTACAAATCTTCTTCCATCAATCTCAGGTAAAAGCTCCATTTAGTAGGAAGTTCATTAAAACTACTTAGGAAATATTTCTCATTAAGGTGAACCATCTGACGAGAAATAAAAAGTCTAATGATGGAATGATTAGGATTAATCCCTTCAGTGATGTAGTTCGCTCGCTGTAAAAGTTTCACGTTTTATAAATGTTTTCAACGTTCCTTCGTGATATCATTGAATGTATTTCCGGGGACACTGCAAAAGATAATATATATATATTTCCTTAAAGGGCATGTCTAGTATAAAAAAAAGCTTCTCCAAAGCCCAGACAGCATAGGTAAGGTAAGTCCCTTCAGCGGTATCTTTGAGAATTCTTGATAATGTGAAAACGGGGTGTGGGAGGGGTGCCCTAAAGAATATCAAACATTTTCTATGCTGGACAGACCCTTTAAAATAAAATTCATATGATTTGTTTAAAAGAATATATACATTTGTACGTGTCGTGAGAAGATACGTATTTCAAAGGGTATATCTTCCCCCCAAATAAAAATGTATATTAAAGTGTATGTCCACCTAAGAAAACTACTTTTGGGGTTTCACTTTATTACCTTCGCTCCTGATCCTGTGGGTTTTATTGAAGAACGGAAGGTAAGAACACGCTCTTTGTCATCAATCAATGCATTAAAGGAATAGTTCACTTTTGCAGTGAAATATTCCTTTGACTCGAGGGACTTAACAGCAGCTCATGGTTTCATAATATTATAGGTTTCATGTTTATAACATAATGAAGAGTTTAGGACAAAACCCTATAAACAACCCCCCTCGCAGAATCTAGAACTCGATAGGATGTAGAAGGAATTATTTCTATCTCTTGTTTTCCTTTTAATCAGAGTTTGCAGCATTGGATCTCCCTAATGAACATTAATTAAAAATGTTCTTATAAGTCTGATCTCCCAACTTGTAAGATTATTTATTATTTATTATTGATATCAGACACGTCTCTCTTCTTCAGGTCAAGCAGAACTAAATAACAAAGGGTGCAGCACATCATTAAAGCTTTTTGGAAATGTAAACATTGATGTTAGAAACTGTTGAGTTTTGTTCCGTTTCGAATTTTCAAAATTATCAGAAAGTTCGAGTTTCAATTTTCAAATTGTCTACTTTCGATTTTCGAAAATCGTTTTACTTTCAATTTCAATAATTGTCTACTTCGATTTTCGATAATCGTCTACTTTCGATTTTCGATGATTGTCTACTTTCGATTTCGATGATTGTCTACTTTTGATTTTCGATAATTGTCTCTTTCATTTTCAATAATTGTCTACTTTCGATTTTCGATAATGGGTCTACT
>JAACNH010005286.1:0-20809 GCA_019447015.1 Hymenochirus boettgeri | reverse complement strand
ACAGGGATACTATATAATATTGAGAATTACTGGTATTAATACATATAGATCTGGTTGATCCAGGGATACTTTCCGATTGCCGTTTGGAGTCAGGAAGGAGTTTTTTCCCCCTTTTTTGCTGTGTTTTTTTTTGCCTTCCTCTGGATCAACTGTTAGGTAGGGTTAAAAATAAAAAAAAAATTAAAAAAAAATAAGGTGAATAGGTTGGACTTGATGGACTTGATGTCTTTATTCAACCTCAATTACTATGAAATCCCAGGTCTAAAGCAATTTCAATTCTTTATCAAAGACCAGGGAATAAATCAGAACACCACAAATACAAGGCAATACATTTTTAAACGTTAACTTTTAAAGTAAGAAGGTTTTTATGCTGTGAAGTGCAAGACACTAAAATTAGGGACTTATTTGATTAGGTGCTTGATTAGGTGCAAATAATGGCTGTTAAGCTGGCCATACCCTGCCTCAATGTTACAGTACATCTGAAATAAATGTTGGTCGATTGAATGTTGAGTGGAGCAGCAGATCAGGCCAGACGGTTGTCGGAACATCACAGGAATGTCGGAAGGTAAGTTTGTATTTTTTTTTCCTGCGTTAATCTGCAGGAACCAATAAGACGTTATTAAATGTAGTCAACCAGAAAAAGGCTGTCATCTGATCGGTTGCTGATAAATTGCGCACCTTTTATTAAATAAGCCCCATGTGATTAGCTAAAGATTATTATTTAGCAGCATTGAATCAGCTTTGAGAAGAGAGACTGGCAATAGCTGACGTTGAGTGGCTGCCTTATTTTGTCCAGAAAGCAAATATATTTATCCAAATAAAAACCACCAGACATATACCTTGAAACTGAACAACGCAAACCTTATGTTTCGCAAAGACGTGAGAGTTTATTCCACAATGATTTCACTTTGCCCTTTTTAAAAACATTAACTCAACATGAACATTCGAGGGTCGGGAGTGATCACTAGTTTCCATCCTGAAGTGCGACTCAGTCTTGCCATGACCTCAGCTCTGTTAACAGCTGCAAATCGTCTATAGATTATATATCCCTAGGGCTCTCCTGGCTTTTTATTTTTCAGCAATAAAGACCACCACATTGCCCAGGAAAATGTCAAATTTAAATCTATTAACGTAGGGTTACATATATACATCTCTCTGTGCTAGTAAAACCATTGCTTACCGGTACTCTCTTTTTTTTTAATTTATTTTTTTTATTGGCTAAGCTGGTGGTACAATTAATTCAGACCTCGGTTGGAAGCAAAGGATTATGGTCCCTAAAGGAGAGAGGGATACCCAGAAGCAGAACAGTTTATAGGTTTATAGGTTTATTGTCTGAAGAAGGTCTGAAGAAGATACCATATGGGTACTACTGAAACGTCACAGTGTGCGCGCTGGATTTCATATTTATCTCCAGTTTATAGGTATTTTCTCACTTAAGTTTTTATTACTATGTGGAGCAATACAATAATAGTATTATTATCTTAGTAATTAAAACAGAATGAAAATCTATTAAGTTTGTTTTAAAATGCTTATCACGCCCCAAAACCTCACTTTCGCGAAGTCCCTACAGTTCAAAGATCCCCCAGAGCTTACTTACCTGACCCAGACCCTCGCTGGCTATTCCACGCCCCCCGCTCCTGTTTCGAGCAAAAACAGGAGCAGGGGACTTCTGCGCTGACAGCTGCTTCTCTTCCTGGTCGCAGCTGTCAGGCGATTGGGCGTAACGTCACGTTACACCCTGACAGCCGCAACCAGGAAGTGGAGGGGCTGTCAGCACCAACTGCAGAGTAGAAGCGGCGAGGGCCCGGGTCAGGTAAGTAAGCTCTGGGGGATCTTTGAACTGTAGGAACCTCGCGAAAGTGAGCATTTTAAAACAAACTTGTTTTTAGGCTGGACATTCCCTTTAATACATTAAGTTTAGGTGATTCTGTGTGTAACGAGGATCTAAATTGTTATATTAAACGTTAGCTAAACGTGGCCTTACACTAATTAGACATTACCATCTAACCAATCCTTACCTGCCATCGTTCCCCATCTGGATAACCATTTACCGATGTAACGTCAGTCGTAAAGTGAACAGACAGTTGTCTGGAAAGTCACAGTAACAACAGCAGGTATGTTGTGTATTGGGCCTCTCAAGAAATGTCACCAGTTGTCTAAAATAAATGTGATTGTGGGTGCTGCTCCACCTCTTCTTTCCAAGATCCTCTTCTTCTGGTTACACCTCCTGTTGGGCCAATACTTTATTAAGCATTAGTCTTATAGGTTTGGACATCAATAACAGCAAAGTGGCATGGGAAACACGTGGAAAGGGAGCCTATAGGTTTAAAACAACTTTATGATATTTGTAGAGGATTAACACCTCAGGGGCCTGTAGGCACAAAAAGCCTGGCACCCATAGTTCCACCCCAAACAGTCAACACCCCCAAACCCCACCCATTTTCTCTTTTTTGGGAAGAAATGAGACTAACAGGGCGATGCACCGAGTGCAGCTATCGGCAACCCGGTGCAAACAGCCCGGCGATGTTATATGCCAATAGCAGCGCTCAGAACATCGCTACTTGGTGCTGTTCTATTCCGGCACTTTCAACGCCAGCTATTAGCTGGCGTTGAAAGTGCCGCAATAAAATTCCGATTTCGCCATATAACTTTCGCGTTAGCCACGCAGCTGCCGCAAGGAATAAGTTAAAGTCACGCTAACCGATATAACATTGGGTTGCGCAACTTCAACTCCAAATCAGGAGCGATGCGCCCGTTGGTGCATCACCCTGTATGTGCCTAATGGTAAATCTGTGGCTGGATATTTTTTAAAAATTATTATTTTACTTTCATTCTTCCTTAGCAAGGCAAGAGACTTTCATTCTTCTTTAACTACATGAAAGTCGTGCCAAACTTTTGACTTAAGAGTATATTGGAACATCAAATAATTAAATCTTTATTAATGTTCATTTTTTTAAAGTCCACATACACCACAAGCAAGTTCTAACCTGCAATTACATGTTCAACTAAGTAGGCAGGATATTTAACATATCAATACTGTTACTTAAATGAGAAATTAAACTTCAGGCTGAAATGACAGTTTCATTGTGATGTGACAGGTATATAGACAGGTGAGGGGGAAGATAGAGAATCCCACTTGTTCTACCCACCTAAAGGAAACACTATTAAAAAGGATGGTATAAAGGTTTTATTTTTATGAATTACGGTTTAAGAAGAACCATCCAACACCAGAGTTGGGCTGTGCGGCTAATTCTCATTCCTCATTCATTTTCTTATCCTTGTTCCCTTCCTTCACATTTCCTGATAGCATCTTATCTTCATACCATACATTCCACCCTCTTCTTTCCTCATTCCATCTAGCTTCTACTTGCTGTTTTTTCCCTTTTGTTTGCCATCCTTTTTCTATGCTGTACACGTTATTTCTCCTCTGGTTTAACAATTCTCTGCTCATGTAGCCCAATATCTACTTACTACTTTTCTCTCCCCACATATCCTGCCCCTGCAATATCAACCTTTCATTTTGGTCTTCAACCATCCTATTTCTTTAGTTCTCTTCTTTCTTCATTACCCATCTTGCTACCCAATATGATCCAACCCGCCCTTTTCAGCACTATACAGCTGTTAGGAGGATATCAAGGACACTGAAAGTAAGTACAGCTAGAGCAATCTATATTTAATTAATGAATACTATTATGGATAATCCTGAAGGCTATGCAACAACCAGTCAGAAAGGAGTTCAATTACCCTTTGCCTCCAATTAGGTGATATTGACTGCTGACTTGCAGGAAGTCAAACACAAAGTTTACTTGGACTGGCCATTTTCTTTTTTTCTTTTTAGTATGTAACAATGCAGCACAATACATCCTAGCAATAGAAAGACCCACCTAATGCAGTTTGGAAAGAATTGTGCAGTTCTATTCAAGTTCACATCCACCAGTCACTTTTAAGTATCTAAAAATTAAAAAAAAAAAGTTTAGGAAGACCTTGAGGGTTCTGAGAAGATGTAATTGCTGGTAAATAGTCAAAAAATCAGATAATTGTTAAACACACAACAAATTATACAACCAATTTATTCTTTCATACTAGTAGAGATTCCAAATGGGCAACAGACGTGGGTAGCAAATTTAAACTATTGAATATTATTCATCAAAGCACAAAATCCAACAGACCTTTATTTGAGAATTATAAGTAGGGATGGCCGGTTCGCAGATCCGAACCCGGATCCGCCGCGGATTTATCCCGTTCGTGAACGGCGGATTTTTCCAGATTTTCTGCCTTCCGAACTTCCGAACCGCGGATTTCTCGTATTTTGGAAAATTTTCGAAATTATGAGAATTTCTCGTATTTTCGAGGATATTTTTCATTTTAATGGGTCCGCTCGCAGATTTTCAAATTTTGAATTCAAAAATCGGATCCTCAAGTGGACTGGATTTTGCGAAGTTTGGACATCTCTAATTATAAGTAAAAGAACAAAATGTATCATAAGGAATTTCAAACAAAAATACATTTTCAACCTCAGAATTATGTCAAACATTAAATTCTTAAATGAAAAGTCACACATTGTGGTAGATGTGGGGTTTGCAATAAAGTACACCCCAATCTAAAATCTGCACATGAGTAAAGAACCCCCCAAACATACATGGGCAGGTGGGGAAGCTCAGAAAGAAGCAGTCCGAGAAGAGGTGGCAACCAGAAGAAAAGGAGCGGTGAACATCTGTATGAATTGCTGCCATGCAGAACATCTTTGAACTGCGTCAAGTATGGTGGTTTGTGGAAGGGTAGGTGCATTGCCTATGTATAGATTTTAAATGTGTTATGGGAATTAACAAACAAACAAACTTACTGCATCTGTTCAGGTGGGAACGATATCCATCAAATTAGGCCAGCGCTCCTTCAAACCTCCATTAAGCACCGTCTCCCTCACGGCCGAAATACATGAACTCAAGAACAAAACCCAAAGGGTAGAAAGGAGGCGGGCAGCTGGACTTCGGTAAAAATTTCTTCAATCGTTTATTGGGAATCCTTTAAAACCATACATTAGTAGCCATCACTACACATTAGTTGCAGACAAACGTACAAAAGCATGGGAACAAGCATGTGCCCCTGAGGAAGTGGCTATTGGCCACGAAATGCGTTGGGCAGAGCCTGGAGTGTTCCCATGCTTTTGTTCCTTTGTCTGCAACTATTGTGTAGTGATGGCTACTAATGTATGGTTTTAAACGATTCCCAATAAACGATTGAAGAAATTTTTACCGAAGTCCAGCTGCCCGCCTCCTTTCTACCCTTTGGGTTTTGTTCTTGAGTTCATGTTATGGGAATTACCATAGGAAAAAAAAGAGGTTAAACCAGTTATATTTCTTGTTTGTGGCACTTCAAAGTATAAGAAGAAGCATTTAGCACCATAATATCCTCATCTTAAAATGACATCACAGATCAAAAAATATACTTTGTGTGACTTTCCCCTTTTGTATTTTTTCCCCTTAGTTTAATTTGCAGCAGTTGCCTTTAAAACCAAAAAAAAAACCAAAACTGTGAAAACTACTTTATTGGCTTAAAATACTATTTTTTTAATACTATTTGTATGGTGCCAAAAGGAAAGAGCAGATAATTATTTTTTTTTTTGGTCTTGTTTTTGTTTAGTTTTTTGGCAGGTGTGATGATGGATGCCACATGTTACCCAAATCTTTTACATATCATATAGTTTGAAAAGGGAGGAGGTACAAAAAAAAAAAAAAAAGCAATCCAAGCACTTAGGGCTGCTGTCTGCAAGGGAATTACATCCTTTTCAACCTCACACAAGACCCTGCAGCAAAGAGCATTGCTTCACTTAGTCCGAGAGGGGCAATCAGGGTGGATGCCTCTTCCAAAAACAGAACTGGGAGTTAAAACAGAGAAGACTGGGATTCAGGAAAGAAACATCTTAGCAAGGGAAAGTGATATTATAGTGGGGGAAAGTCTGTCCTACTTGGAGGAAGTTTTAATCCATAAATACTGTGGAAGAGAGAGGTACAGTATGAATTAACTCAGACATTTTAAAAAAAAAACAAAATTAAATTGCGCAGGAATTCTATTTAACCATGCGAGCAACTTTGATTTTTCTTTGTTATTCTTTATTGTTTATATACATAAACATATAAATGTTTAAGATTTGAGATTTCCAAGCACTGGATATTTATATGGAATTTTTATTAAAGAATTTTTAAATAAACATTCAATATTTGACATTTAATGGGTTATCCATTGTTTGGGTGAAAATGTTAATCCTAGAAAATATTTGCCATAAAATGTCAGAAAGTTTATAAGATAATCTTAGTAAAGAATGCAGGAAAAAGCTTCATAGTTTTAAAGGACCAGTTAAGTTTGTCATCTACAGAAACAGATTTTATTAGTTGGTTAAAAAAATTGAGTTGCTGGATTATTTACTGCCCCATAATGCAATAAATAGAAATAGTTGCTCTGTAATAGAGTTAGGATAGGGTAGACCAAGCTAGTGACCAACTCCTGAATTAGAAAATTGGGTGTTGGTGGGGTAGTTATAATTCAACTACTTCGTCATTCACAATAACTCAAGTCTACAAAGCTGGGTATCTTATTGATTAAGGTGTGTTGAGGAATGTAAAGGATGATCTATTGGCTGCAGATTATTAGATTTTTTGATTATAATAGTGTTTCTGCTTTACACCTATTTTACATACGTACATATTGACTTTTCACTCAAAGAGATATTGAAGTTATCTGGCTTTTTAATGGATCCTTTACCTATTCACATGTTGGAAAACAATGGAGACAGCCCAGTAGAACATTATGGTTAAAGATCCCTGTAGAGAAACAACAGAGCAGTGACCACTGTTTGTTCCCAATTGCCCCATTTAACCTTGCATAGAAATCACCCACCAATATGTGACTTGTATGTTTCACATTCTAATCTTCAAAGGAGACATTTCTCACATTTCTCTTCACTGCGAGATCTTCTGAAACTCGTTTTAATGCTTTTGGGATACAGATTTAAATGCCCAGCAAGTAAAGTTTCAAAAGTTAGAGCGCTGATCCCTTAAGATCCCCACACTGACTGTGCTAATGAACAGAACGAAAATACTCTGTTTGCCTTGGGCTTCTGCTCTGTCACTCCAATGATCTCTCTAAATCAATAACAGATCCTGTTGATGGATAAGGTCCTGTAAATTTCCCACAAGGGTGAGAGCTGTATCAGTAACATGGTCTACATTACTGGGTATCTCCACCCTCGTGAATAAAGGGCCAGATACACTTCATTGTTTCTTTCCTCCAACCGCAAATCTGTGTTGTCTGCGATACTTTTAAAATTTGGCTCTGTGTTTGCTTTGTTAGTGGTCTAGTATAAAACGTATAGTTAGATGGGAGTAGAATATGTTGGTACACAGGAAACAAATGATATTGTGTTCTGCTTATTTATGTATCATTGACTTTGGGTGAGGTCCCACTATGTGCTTTGCGTTTTGTTTTGCTATTCGCGATGCAATTTAAAATGTTATCGCGAGAATCATTTTATCATTTGCATTGTGAACCTATGTGGTCGTTTTTTTATCCGCACGTGTGCAAGACTTTTATTCCGTGTTTGTCCAAATCGCACTTTAATAATAGTCGATGGGAACGCAAACAGAAAGCTGACACGCACGGACCAACCTTTTTAAAAAAAAATTGTGTTTTCTCCCAGAGAACTGTTATTTCCGTGATGTAAATGGGTTTTTACATAAACCGCACACGAACACAGACGGACTAGTTACACGGACAAACACATAGAAAATTGCATGTCTGTTAACCCACAAACGGACTAGAACGCAGACAAAATGCACGCAAAATGTAACGCAAAGCATATGGTGGGACCTTACCCTAATATGTATACCCTGCTCACTGCATGTCTATAGCCTACTGCACACTACATTAATGTCCAAACAGGAGAACAATCAATGGTATTAACAGGCAGACTCTGCAGGAAACATACCGTAGACCCAACTATTTATTTAAACCAGAATACACAGAAGAAAATGTATCTGTGTGTGGCCTGCCTCCTAGGGTTCAATCCTTTCTATTTCCTGCAGTTTGTTGTAGGTATAATGCAGTTTGTTTAAAGGAATTAAAGATAAAGATTCTGGGGTTGATGTAATAAGAGGTGCAAAGGTTTATTAATTTGCAGCAGCCAATCAGATGTTAGCTTTTTACTGAGTATAAACAGTTAGATAACATCTGATTGGATGCTGCAGATTAGGGGTGACTTTAGAAAAGGAAAACATTAACTGTGGGACTCCCCAGACTTTGCTTAGAATCCCACTGGACATATAATATCCATAGAATGAAATTTCGTGCATTGCCTTTCCTCTAAGTAGAATACCCATTAGGTTATTCTGTAGGTATTGTGACCTATAAATCCTTTGGGAAATCATGTTTGCTCTCATTGCAATGACTGAGATAGAGCTATGGATCAGACCATTTGTTGATGATCACATTTATTGTTTGACTTTAAGTGTTTTGAGGAGGATGTGACATCTTGTTGGTGTAAACAGGAACTTTAACAGTGGAAACTCCTACAATTTTTGCTTTGAAAAACACTGTTTATACACATAAGTCCTGAGCTGTTCATCACAGACACATAAATGTCCAAGCTGGGGTGGGGGGAAACCTCGCTGAATGTATGATGTTTAAACTGAGTGATAAATGCTGTTATGCCACTCCCTCCTCTAACACCAATGTGATGACAAATAACCAAATAGTAATTCCCCCTTTCCACGGGCTGAAAAAGATCCAGGATTGGAAGTTTCAACACCTGGTTCCACTTTAGGCATTAGATCACATTTATAGGAGTCCATTCATCACACTGGACTGATGCCTTAAAGGGAAAGTGAACTCATCTAGCAGCAGGTCCCTCCAAAAACCCAAGACAGCAGTACTTTACACCTTTCCTCAATGTTGCCCCCCCCCCCAGAAGGTTCATGATTAGGGAAGCAGCTGTAATTCCTTGGCTGTAATATCGTCACTGCTACCTGAAAGGAAAGTTAACTTGAGCTGGCCTGTAGAAATTCCCGACTTTCCTCATAATCACATGGCCTAATATGTGCATAACATCAATCGTAAAGAGTAAGAACTGCTGGGGCATCAGAGATTAAAGCCAATTCAGCATTTGTCTGGCCGGACGTTGAATTATATTTAATGTCTAATAGGTGTATGGCCAACTATAGGGGGCTGGCCTGGACTTGCCTTTTATACCTTCCAAAAGTAAAGATTTTGTAAGGAGGTTGAGGAAGTGACATCATGCAGCTCCCTCTGACATTTCTTTCTCATTCTGGACCATAAACCAACAGCAAGGAGAGCTTGGCTGCACATGTGGCATCTCCTCATTTTGGCAGGCAACCAAGGGGCTGAAGAAGTCACTTCCACAGACCACACAGAAGGGACCATTTGCCATGTATGTTATCTCTTGGTAAGAATTAAAGTTTAGTTTACCTGTTAAAAAAAAACAACTGGATCAACTCCCCCCCATAAGGACATAAGCGATTCTCGACAGAAATGTTAGTGGCGTTATATAGCAGTTTACTCAGTTTATGAAATCCGCTGAAACGCTCCTCAAATCTCAGATCCTACAAAAAATCTCTAACATCAAAACAAATTTCATTTTTGAACGATTTCTTGAGCTCGGACTAAGAAATATTGTGAAATTTAGCAATTTGGCCCTGGTCCATGGAAAATACGACTCTCCCTGCTGCCAAGAACCATTTCCACTGACTAATGGGTTCCAAATATAATAAATTATGTAGCACAAAGTACAGGTTTCTTTTTTTTACCGTTCAAAGCCTTCATTACATAGCCGGCAAATGAGACTGAGATATTATTTATACCTACTATAGGGTTAAAAGGAAAGGCCTTGGTTAAGTAAAGGAAATCTACCGCTGCCATCAACCTCTTCTGATCACTGTAGCTAAATGGAGAACAAAGGCAAAACAAACCCCCATGGATTTAACCAGGGTGTGAGCGTAAAAGACACCAGGTCCTCACCCCTATATGTACAGCTGGTAGTTTGAATACTTAACTGTTATAGGGCCCAATTGTTATATTCCAATATTGTACGATTGTTAAATCAAAAGAGAAATGTTTGAGGCACTCAAGCATGTAGTATTAAATATAAAATCCCTTTATTTTGGTTCAGTGCAGGGGAATCCATATTAAAAACATTTAAAATCCATAATTTCACAGGAGTCTGACGCTATATAATAATGTAAGCCCATATGTAAACCCGCTATAGATATATGTTTAATCACAGTGATATCAAGGTATACAGTGTAGGATAAGTAACACAGTGTCAAAGACAATATACAAACAGATATAATACAAGTCTATATCCTATACTTATCCCCCTTGGCAAAGTTGCACAGCATACGTTCGTTGTAGCACAAAATAAGGCTAAATGTAAGTAAAAGTACAACAATTTTTATTTAGTATTTAATACTACATGCTAGAGTGCCTCAAACATTTCTCTTTTGATTTACTTATATTCTAGGTAGCTTAGTTTGCTAGGCACCGCATAATGTTATTTCTAGCAGTGCCCTGCTTCACTTGTGTAGAAAATATCTTGTATTGTACGACTGTATGGCTAATTGTTGGGCAATTGTTTTTTATAAGGAAGATTTTTATCGGACCAATTGCGATTGGGATTGCTGCATGTATGGGTCTTATTAGCTGTCCTCACTGCTCTGTTCCAGTCTAGTTGGACTCAACCTCTTCACTAGCAAGACAGAACAACCAATGGGAGGACATGCAAGAACGTGTCCTCATATGCAGGGAATCCAGTGAATTACCAGCCACAGGGAGGGGGCAGGACTGGAGATGAGCAGCGTGAAGGTAAGTATTCAAATCACCAGCTCAACTCCCAGGGGTGAGAGTAATTTAGGTCCTCACACTGGGTACATCATTTTGCCTTTGGTTCTCATTTAATGGGAAAACTGACCAAACCTGGTGTAGGTCAAGTTATGTAACGCTTTGATCTGATAAGGAAGGAAGAGCTCCTGCATGTAATCTTAAACTCAAATTAAAAACACTCGCATACACAACTGGTTCCGATCTACTGGTTCCGATCTACTCATTGTAATCCAAGAGAATTTGTGATTCAGGGGGACCACAGTCTGATACCCACCAGCTTTAAACAAATCATCACATATCTAAATCCCCGGTTGCCATTTGTCTAGATAATATTTGCATGTCGGGGAGTAATAAAATAAGGTAAACATCCCATGCTGGCAGTCCTTTGAACAAGCCTGCTCTTGTCACAGAAGTTCTGTATTTCTCATCAAATCGGAAACAGACACAATGTTGATTTTCCTAGAGTAAAGGAAATCTACTCGTTTACTGACTGAAAGTTATGCAACTGTTTGGCAACCGAAGAGATTATAAATGTGACTAAACAGACATCTGCTTAAGAATTCAACACAAAACCTTGTTTGACATGGAGGGACTGCGAAAATAGGATATTATTGATTTATTACCACTGTTGGTGGCACAAATACAGAGCCTTGTTGTTTAACTATGTAAAAATAAGCTTACTATTCACCCTTTAATTCTCTAAAATAATATAAGTTCATTACTGAAATGTACATATCATTGGTTTCTGCAGAAACATATTTAAGGGTATTTAAAATGACCAATCAAACACTATATGGCTGTCATGCCACTAAAACCTGAGAGTTGATTGGTTATTCTGAAATATTACACCTGTACTAAATCAATTTAATGAAAAATCAAAACCGTAAGCTAACTATTATGTAGGTGGCCCACAAGCATGTGAAAGGGTATGGGCAGGGTATAGCCAGTATATGTGAAAGGGGCAGGGTATAGCCAGGAGTGGCAGAATTTGGGGTGGGTGGAGTTATGCAGCAAGTTATGCCCCTTGTGTAGCCCTCTGTATTAGATAGGTTGGGCACTAGGCTGTCCATAAACAGTTAAAAAAAATCAACCAAAAAAACATCCAAATTCCCAATTGATAGAACTCCAATTGATTTCATGCAGCTTTTTTTAATATAAAGTGGAATTCGGGAAAGTTGGCTCAATCGTTTCTGATGAAATCGGATCAAACTTAAGTGGCACATGGTGGTACTTTACTTACCTTGTCATATCTTAAGGTGCCCATATATTAAAACTCACCTCCTGGCCAAGAATTTATTGAATGTTGTGGGATTGGTCAGGAGGTTATGGGCACCTTTATTCTCCCCTTGCCTCTGTATCTATATATTAAAATTTCAATGGGGTTATGTGGGTACAGGGTTTTGTACCATGGTAGGCAACTCTGACCCTGAATATATATATATATGTATTTGACTTGAGAAAGGACCCTTAGTCTGTGTACACACCATGCAATTTTGGGTTTTCGTCTGGCCACGACCGAAATCTGACCGGTCGTCCAAATCTAATGAATGGGAGATCGGACACAATCGAAAACCTCAGCCTTCGTAAGACACTTTGGATACTTTATACGCACGATCAGCTGTTTAAAATACCGGAACTGAGCCCCTGGGAAGGGGGGTGGGTCAGGGTTTCCAAATCTCACGGGGGGTCCATTCCCTCTGCAGTTACTCCCATGAGTGCAGAGAAGAATTTTTGGGGGATAAATACAGAACATTAGGAACAACCTGGGGCTCTAACAACCAGTGACATACTTGGCCACCTCATTCTGACAGCAGTAGGCCAGTTCAAAGCTACTATGTGGACTTGTATGTACATTGATCAGGGGGGTCTTTCTAATGAGGCAATGTGAGCAAAATGTTCAGGGCGGCAGGCAGAGCTCAATTTAATTTAGTGGCAGGCATAGCAGAAGGAAAATAAACATAGCGCCTAGTAGTACATAGGGGCGGCATTTTGGCTCAGGTGGCAAAAACCCTAGAGACACCCCTGACATTGATAACAATAACACACGGTTTATTTAACACCCAAAAACAAATCTGTACAATGGACACAGGAAGGAACAGAACCGGCCCGCACTCTATGTTAGGGTGGGTACAGCAGCAGAGTTTTTGTCCTGACCGAGCGTTTGCTACTAGCGAGCACTCGGTCAGGACAAATGACTGTCGGTCGCGGCAATAGTGGCCGTGATTTACCAACAGTCCCACTATTGGTCGATCGGACGGAGATATCTGCTGGTGTGTACCCAGCCTTAGTCAGTGGATAAACATCAGCTAAAAGGCTTCAGGGAAAATCCAGCAAGAAGATACAGTTTGCTAGATGTGTGCGATAGGAACCTGCAGATGTTTTGCTGTTTTATGTTCAAATAAAATGAAGGAAACCATTGTGTGAACACTGTCAGTAAAAGGCACCAGACTATTGGTAGATCTAGATCTGTACCATCCTTAGTACCTTATTTTGGTTTAATCAAATGTAAAAGGAAAACCTAGTCAATTATCCCACTGCAAACTTTAGTGGCTGCCCCAACAACTAATTCTGCTGACTGGGACTTAAGGGGCACCTTCACCACTCAAATAAAGAATTATATAAAAACCCACAATAGTCAGAAAATATTAAATGTTAAAATGTTCTTCTCCCCCTTCCCTCTGCCTCTCAAAAGTTTCTGCCTCCTCTCCAAGCTCTCCTAGCTCATTTACAAGCTTGCTCATGCTCAGTGAAGGCTATGGGAATAGCATTCAGTCATTGGCTGTGATGCCAACAATTACATCCATGACTTACTGCTGCTAACTGGAACAACCAGGGAGCATAAAGAGAGGTAACAGGTTTAAGGCGGGTGGGCCACACCAGAGTTGAGTCTCACCGAATGTTTCCACTTTTGTCTCCACCTTGCTTTTAATATGTTTTGAATAAAGGGAATTTTACTCTAACCCTTGTGAGTGGTGCTATCCTATCGACCATTTGTATATGAGTACCTGCAGCTGGGAGGTAATGCTTCTGGATAGTACACACCACGTGGGAAGATTCAGTAAGGTACGAGTGCTGCCACACTTTGTTACAATTACAGTGTAACAGGTTTAAGGGGAACTGTGGTCTCCATTCAAGGGGCCTTTATTAAACATAGCACACTCCTAACTTTAAAATGACTCCAAAGTCATTTCCAAAGTTACCGCAGTATAAACTGAGTATTTTCCTGCTAGTACTGTTAGCTGTGACATCACCAGCACCACTGCTCTGACCCCAAGCCTTCATTTGCATTAAAAGCCCTACCCCCAAATGTATTTGCTATTTTTAAAGCTAGCTACATGCTTGGATTTTTTTCCTCTCTCCCTAAAAAGGTAGAGGAAAGGGCTGAGTATGGTTGCAGCCTTGCAGGTCTGAAACTAACTTCAGAAAAGATAGATTTTTTTGGCTGGTGACTTTTTTGGCTTTGGCAACTGAAGAGATTCTAAATGTGACTAAACAGACATCTTCTTAAGAATTCAACACAAAATCTCATTTGACATGGAGGGACTGCCAAAATAGGATATTACTGATTTCTAATAAAATAAGTGGCCATTAAAAAATAACAGATGTATTTTGATACTGCATAGAACGATTGTGTTTCTTGTTTATGTTTTTTCTACATAGGGGAATCAATTATTTTGTTTTCAATTCCCTCATTGCCTGTATTCACAAAGAAAGTGTTACATAGCTTGTTAAATCCTACAAAAATGTAGACAAAATCTATATAAAACCTGCCAGTCTCATGAACGTGTTTATACGGTACATTAACTTTAGGGGAGATAAACCATTAATCCCACCATCCTGGATCCTTTGCCTTATAGTTTCTAAATGTAAGTTATTTACATCCAGAGCTTCCCAATGAGCTGGAGAGCTGATTACGGTGAAGTGCAGATTAACTGTAACCTTTGTGTCAATGTTAAACCAGGTTAACATTGGGATACCAGGAATGAACCAATTACAGTATTGTGCATCAGACAATTTGTTTTTTAGTGTAGTTATTTTCGATTTGAGCATTTAATCTGGGCATTTTTAATTGCATAGAATTATCAGCCATACAGATGGGTTAGTGCCAGGAAAAAGACAGTTTACAATCTAAAGAACTTCAGAAACAGACCTTGATCTCTCCCACGACTGGGTGGGGTAGGACTGGAACAGTATCACTGGATTACTGGAGGGATGAATGGATTCTGTACAATGTCTTTCTGTACAATTCAGATTAGAGAGTGTTTGATGGTTTGCAGGAAGAATAACAAATTGTCCTATTACAATAACAGGCTAGAGCTAAGTCTGAGACCTAAAGAGCTTCGTAAGTCTGGGTATACACAAGAGGACTATTTGTCCCGACCGAGTGTTCGATATGAGTGAGCGCTTGGGCAGGACAAATGTCTGTCAGTCGCGGCAATAATGAATTACCGACACGTCCGATCGCCCAATCCGGTCGAAAGTGCGACAGACATCTGTCGCGGCGGCAGAAAGAAGCACAGATATTTCGGGCCAATCGACCCATACATGGAAGTATCGGTCGATTGGGCTGAAAAATCTCCCTGTGTGTACCCAGCCTTAGACTCTTCTATTATCCTAATCTAGTAGATTAATGATGACATCATTTCAAATCTCTGCATTAAAAAACCCTCAGCACATCCTCAGAACTGTTATCATCACTTTTCATTTGTTTTTCTACCATGCAATGTAAATAAAACATATTGTTCATTTTCATACTCTTCAATATTGGGTATTTGTTTACTCTAGTCCAGCCCTCACCATTGTAGTCAACTCTCTGTTCCTATTATGATGGTCCCTGCTTGTCATCTTTTAATACCTGTCAGGATTCCTGCCATGTTCACCCCCACCCTGCCCCATTGATAATTTCTTAAGTATCCTCCAAACCAGGAGATTGTGTAACTCACCTTTGTTCCCATGGTCCTTAAAGCAAGTTATTCTTTACGCCTTCTCTGTAAGCTTAACATGTTCTCTCACACAGAGCTCACACAGCTGCAGCTGCAAGTTGACATCACAGCTGTGACTGATGGCTCTACCAGGAAGGTGAGGCTCAGCAAATCTAGAAGACCAGTGGGGATCGGGGTATAACTTGCTTCAGGGATTGTAGGAACAAAGGTGAGAATCACGGTCTCTGGGTTACAATGGGGCTTGGGGGCGGTAGACATGCCCTTTAATCCTAGGGGCGGTAGACATTCCCTTTAATCTTGGGGTGGTAGACATGCCCCAGATGGAGTTCATGCCTTTAAAGCTATGCTTGCATCATTTGACTATACCACTGTGTGTCTAGCGTGAATTTTTTATACCTTCAATCAGTGACCCTAATAGGCTATGGCTCAGACTTTGCCTTTTTTTTTTTGCGATGGCAAAACAGTTTTTTGATAAAATTGTTGCTTTCCACAACATAATTTGGACACACACACAAAAAAAGAAATTTTGTTGCAAAACAATATTCGTGTTCAGACATTTACCGGTATTAATTTTTCAGATTTACATAACAAGAAATAAAAAGTTCTCTTTACTTTCTTACATCCATAACCCCTCTCCCACTGGGACAGCCATGCACAGCATGCGTTATCTAGGACCAGAGAGAGCAGTTTTGGAAAGAAGAAAATGTATGAAAGTGAAAATGAAAGCAAATTTGGATCTGCTTTAATAAAACAAAAATAGGTTGTAGCTCATATTTCTCCTTTAACATGTTTAATCACAACATGATTAACCTAAGGCCCCCACTAAAATGTTAAAGAATTGTATTAGCTTTTGCAGCTGCCACCTGACATTGAGCAAGTCGTCTTTCGTCTTGCCCATGTAAACAAACATTTTTAAACATCCATATTTATCACAAAGCATAAGTGAACCCTAAGCTGGATTTAATTTTATATTTTCTATGTACCGTAACTGGACTAAACACTGAAGTTAACAAACTTGCAGCCTTAGTTTATTAGTTGAATAATCTGCTTAATAGCTCTGATCTCTGTCCTTCAGAGAATTTTCATGTTTCTACTGACATTCTCCAGGAAAGTAATTAGATTAGTTTGACCTGACCTGTGTTTTACAAAGGGGAGGATATTAAACAGGGAAAAAATCCCAAGACAGGAAAGAAAGGTTTATGCCCCGTGGGTGAGATTTTATTTGAAATCAATGTTAATTTACACATCCTGTATATCCAAGTGTCCTGATATCACAAATCAAATCTGGTTACTTGAGTTATTGTAAAAGTTCTAGTTATTTAGAATTAGTTTTTGGTTAAAAAAAAAACAAACCTACATTCTAAATGAACAGTTACAATGTTTAGCTTTATACACAGGACATGCACCAACAAATGCAGACAGTTATATCACCTGCAATCATACATTGTGCTCAGTAGGTCTTCATATTTGTACTATTGTCTTGACATGTAAACATATTACACTCAATATGTCACTAAAACAAGAACAAACCAGGGTGATATCACATCATATATCAACATAGCCTGAAATGTGTATTATATGAATATGTATTGTATGGATGGAGGGCTCATTACTGTTTGGTTCCAGGTTGTAAATCTCTCAATATAAATGCATGGACATGCATTCTCTATCCAAGTGTTTCCCAAGCTTTTTATCATTGAAACAATTTTCATGCCTTGGGGAAGAAATGCTCAAGGATGGATCTGCACAGTTTTCTCTCTTGAGGTCACTGGATCCCAGGTAGAGAAACACTTGCTCTGACTTACCAAGAAAGCAGGGTTTCCAAATAACTGAAAAATCAGAAGACTATTATTACAGTATATGTGACAAGGCTGCATCAGAACTGGCCCAGCCCTGCTAATTACATAAATTTAAGGGTAACCTTGGTCTCCATTTTAGTTGCCTTTATTAAAAAGAGCACATTCCTACCTTTAAAACGACTCCAGGATCATACTTCTAGCTGCAATGTATGTAAACTTATAGCAGTAGAAAGGGTGGAGTTTCCATCACCAGAACCATTGCTCTGCCCTTGTTGCAACAGGTACTGAGCATGCCCAGTGGTATCCTACTGCTGTAACTGTCTTTAAATAGCTTCAGAAAATATTTTTTTATTTTTGGTGATATGTTGGCGGTGGGGGTGGAGCATCTTACACATCACATCATGTGAATGTCACACACTTCCTCATTCATCCTGACTGTCTGATTGTAACTTTAAAAGCTGAAGTAACTGAAGTACCAGAGAAGCTAGAGACATCATTATTGCCTTGTTTGAATGATTTAAGATATCTTTTACATAGAGGAGACCACAAATACCCTTTAATGTGTGACCTCCAACCATCTGATGTTCTAGCAACCCTGCATATGCAATGCTCTAAATGATTTACACATATTCTACAATGGCTGATGTTTACTAACTCCAAACATTTCAACACAAAGCCAATTATCTGTTGGAATGTACATTTTTGTTGGAATGCTCCATACTTTTAGATTTCGTACAAATAATTGAACACATAGATAAATATTACACATTCTTTTATTTCTTAGATATTGGATGTGTTACTTCTTACACTGCCTGAAATATTATATATGATATTATGTTGTGGACATGAAAAGGGTCTGGTATTACCATAAAGGTTGGGTATACATGGGCCAATCTCTGTTTTCTACCAGTCTGCTGGGCCAAAATATTATCGGTTGTCCATTTAACATCGCATGATTGGGCAAAATTTACCGCCATGTCCAATTGTTTGTGTGATTCAGATAAAGTTTGTCCGACACTGGTCCATCACGGCATAAAATAACCGCCAATATTTTGGCCTGTCTGACCAAAATTTTGGTCACAATGATCTAGATCTAGAATACAATATTGGACCACGTGTGTACAGCTACAGGGTTACAATAGGTTATAATAAAAAAAGGTTCTGGGATTACATAAAGGTGATAGGATTTTTTTTATAGGTTAGGGAAGGAGACTTGTTATAAGATGATATGAGGGTCTGGAATTACTATAAAGGTGATAAGGTTTTAACAAGTTGAAAGAGACTGGTCATAATGATGACACAAATCCATGCAGAGCTTTGAAAACTTCCAATGATGTGCAATTGATGCAAGCAGACCTAGATAGATTATCAAAATGGGCAGCAGAATGGCAGATGAGATTCAATGCTGATAAATGTAAGGTAGTGCATTTATTAATTGTGTTTAACAATCCTTGTGCTACCTACACCATAAATTCTTCTGTGCTAGGCAGTGGCGTAACTACAGCCCCCCGCCACGCAGGGGCAGACAGCAATGACTAGAGCTAGCATGATATTGTGTAAGATTTTCCCAGAACCGCTAATGGTCTGGGTAAATCTCTGGTACTTGATTTAAAGGACAACTAAAGCCACAAAACAACACTAAACCAGAAGGCAGAACACCTTGATATAAAACTAATAATCTGTGTCTTACCTCTCATTTTGATATGGGTGCTGAGATATTTGCCTAAATAACATATGGTTTGTGCTTTATTTCTCAGCATTCTAGTATCACACAGTTTGGTCAACGACCATTATGTTCTGCACATGCTCAGTCCTTAGCTATGGCAGAAACTTGTTACAGTTGGTCACACCCATTAATAATCTCTAGCCAATCCTTTTACAGGACAGATAAAGCAAGGAAGCATGTGACTGAGGTCAGGAGGTGTGGTCTGACACTGCACATACACACACATACTTCATCCGGTAACAGGCTTACATTTACTTTAATACAATTGACTGAAGTGGGATTTTATAGCTTATTGGTGTTTTTAGGGGGGTTGTTTTCAGATTCTGGAGTATAAAAAATTGGGTTTAGTTCTCCTTTAATTCCAAAATGGATTTACTCAGGACGTGATTTTAATGCCAGTTATATTAAATCAATATTAAATCAGTTAGCCTGACTTTAACTCCATAAAGCTGCCCCGTAGGCAATTGTCTTGTATAAAGAGGGGAATAGATATAAGGGAAAAAAAATATTCTCCCTCTTTACAAGGCACTGGTAAGGCCTCATTTGGAATATGCAGTGCAATAATCCTGTGTACAAATGGGACATCTCAGAAATGAAAACAGTTCAGAGAAGTAATAAGATGGATGAAGGCTATGCAGACAGATAAGACAAGCTAGGGCTGTTTACATTGGAGAAGTGACAATTACACAGGGATATGATTACTTACACTATATTAATGTATTAATGGGCCACATTATAAACTGTCTGGTGAATGGTTCACTAATAGGTCATATCAGAGGACTCATGGACATCCACGCTGTGTCTCCTGTGACTGGCCAGACTCTGCCAGTCTGGCCCATTTTAATTGCTTCCCTGCACAGAAGCCAGCAGATGCACGCCGGAGGTGAGAAGGCCGGTAAGTACATTTTAGCAGCATCTTTAAAAAGTAAAAACCTTGCAAGGTTGATTTTTGGGGGAGGGGGGTTGGGGGGGTTGTCACCAAAATATCAAAAGTTTTTTGGGGGGGTGGACATATACCCTTTAAGATTAGAGAAAAATATTTTTTTTTTTGCCTTCCTCTGGATCAACTGTTAGGTAGGGTTAAAGAGGACGGTGTAAAGGTTGAACTAGATGGACATATGTCTGTGGTCTGGGATCACTATAAAGGTGATGAGGATTTGACTGGTTGGGGTTAGAGTGGCTGTATAATAAGATATAATGGTCTGGGATCACTATAAAGGTGATGAGGATTTGACTGGTTGGGGTTAGAGTGGATGTATAATAAGATATAATGGTCTGGGATCACTATAAAGGTGATGAGGATTTGACTGGTTGGGGTTAGAGTGGAGGTATAATAAGATATAATGGTCTGGGATCACTATAAAGGTGATGAGGATTTGACTGGTTGGGGTTAGAGAGGATGTATACTAAGATATAATGGTCTGGGATCACTATAAAGGTGATGAGGATTTGAC
>JAACNH010005285.1:0-20810 GCA_019447015.1 Hymenochirus boettgeri | reverse complement strand
AGAACTACATTCAAGTCCAGTTGATCTAATTGAATACAACAGATATACCATGACCTGGATGAATGAGAACCTTCACAATCATTGCCAAGAGATTCGAATTGAGAAAACAGTCGGATGACTAGCGAACGACTTGAAGAACTAAACTTTAAGTCCAGTTAATCTAACTGAATACAACAGATATACCGTGACCTGGATGAATGAGAATCCATTTTAATTTAAAGCATGGTCACATTGTTCCACAGGCAGAATGTATTTATATCATCATTAAGTTCTACAGGTTATTTGCAACTGAATCTCTATTCCTTTTTCTATTTTTTTTCCCATTTGTAGATAGATTGCCATTGATTTATGTGCTGATAACGATAACATTTATTGAGGTGCACAGTTGCGAGGGCATGACCTGCTGCACTAATTAAAGGAACACTAAACTTAAAAAAACAAGTTTGTGCCATCCATTTCTATTATTCACAGGGAGGTGAGAAAGCTTATTCCCACCTCCCTGTGATAATAGTTTGCTCAGGGGACCTGAAACTTACCTTACCGCGCTCTTCTCGCAAGCCGCTCCTGCCAGAACACTGTTTCTGTCCCCATGCGCATAAGATAGGGCGCGTGGTCGGGACAGAGTGGCTGTCGAGAAAGCTGCTTGCAAGAGGAGCGCGGTAAGCTACTGTAAGTTCCAGGCCCCCGAGCAAACTATTATTCACAGGGAGGTGGGAATAAGCTTTCTCATCTCCCTGTGAATAATAAAACAGATGCCAAATACTTGTTTTTTAAGTTGATTGTTCCTTGGTTTGGGAGATTTTTCATCTGGTTATGGTTTGCACATCAGAGGATGTTTTTAGCCCTTTCTCACACCACACTAACTAGAAGGCAGTGTTTGGTGGAATTGTAATTGACTGTTTAGCACATTTTCAGGGAGATTTATCCAGAGTTTCCTTGCAGAAATTCAATCAGGGAGCTGTACAGGGAGATTAAATATATGCCATATTTGCAAAATAAGTGTAAAACTACTCGATGCAGCAATATTTTCTTCTGTGCCTTTAATCTACTTCCTAAAGTTTACACCTTTTGCCAAGCTGTTTTACAAGCAGACACATACTGTGAGGAGGCAGCTAGGAGAATAGCATGCGTCATTGGGTGTGATGTAAATTGGGAAATCCATAACTGACAGCTGCTGAAAGAACCAGGAAACAGAAAAAGGGGTTACATTGGGCAGAATTTTAGTCTTACATTTCTTTGGGATTTGGGATGATTTAACTATATAATTGACATATATAATTTTTCATTTTAAGTTTGCCTCTTAAGTGAAAGACAGGTTATAATATAAGTAGGAGGATATTACCGACACTTTTACTTGCCCTGGTCTTTAGTAGTCCTATAGTATTTCCTAGAAATTGTCTAAATGCAGTACTTTAATCCTTATTAAAGGGCATATCCTGTCAAAAAAACAAGTTTAGCTAGTAATGTAGACGACCTCCCTCCCAAACACCACTTTCGCATTATTATCCAAATATTCCCCTGAAGGCACTTACCTGACCTGGTGCCCCGCCGCTAGGCCTGCCCCCTACTCCTGTTTAAGCAAAAACTGCCCTAACTGATGCTCTTCTTCCTGGTCGCGGCTGTAAGGCTATTGGGCATGATGTCATGTAGTGCCTTAACTGACCGCCAAACCAGGAAGTGGAGCGGCTGTTAGCCACAATGCAGAGACAGAGCAGTGAGGGACTGGGTCAGGTTAAGGGGCATCTTTGACAAGTATTAAAGGGTCCAAAAAAGACCTTGGGTAAATTGACAGGAATTGCTTTCCTCAGGATTTTTGCAATTTACTTTCATTATTTATTTTACATAGCTTTGAAGATATTTACACTTATATGTGTGATATGGGAGCAGCATCACCAGATCCCTGCACTTCCTGCATCCTCTCTGAAACCATGTGACAGTCCCTCTTCCCTGTGTCTCCTCTTCCTCATGGGCCCCATGGCCCTTCCCTTGCAGACCCACTCTGGCCCCTTCCCTCGCAGCCCCTTGGTCCTTTCCCTTGCAGCCCCCTGTGGCCCCGACCACTCACGGGTCAGTGGTCCCTCCCACTTGTGGGCCACGTGGCCCTTTCCCTTGCAGCCTTCTGTGGCCCCTCCCACTCATGGGCTCCATGGCCCCTCCCACTCGCGCCCATGGCCTCTTCCACTCATGGGTCCGGTGGCCCCTCCCCTGCAGACCCATACTGGCTCCTTCCCTTGCAGCCCCCTTGTGCCTTTCCTGTAGCCTCCTGTGGCCCCTCACAATCACAGGCCCCAATGACCCCCTCCCCACTGGCACCTCAGACAAATCCCCCCTTACAGAAAACTGTAAAAGCAGCCTTTTAGCAGAGAAAAAATCAGCAGTTTTAAACTTTGTCTGATTCTTCTCTGCTAAAAAGGCTGCATTTACACGTCTTCGTAGGGGTAGGAGGTATTGGTCTGAGGTGCAAGTGGGGGAGGCCACAGAGTCCATGAGTGGTAGGGCCACAGGGCCCACGAGTGGTGCTGTGGCTGTGCTGTTCTCCCCACCCCTCCTACCCTTCAGTCATGCACTGAGCATATGCCAACCACAGATTAGAGGAGGAAAAGTATTTCTGACCACAGATTCAGAACCTCCCCCCCCCTAACTTTCTGATCAGTGATTTTCTCTATTTGGGCTGTGCAGCACGTAGAGGGGTGGTTGATGGCTCGTTTTTAAAGGTAGGAACCTGGCCTTTCATTTAAAATCAACTTGTTTGGAGACCACAGTTCCCCTTTATATAGGAAAGTGGGGTTTAGAGGGTGGTCTACATTTCTACTATACTTATTTTTTGACTGGAAACACTAATCTAAAAAAAACTGAACTAATATTTTAATTTTTGGGTAAATAAGTCACAACTAGCACCCAGGATTGTTACCTTAAAAAGGGAAGGATTTTAACAAAAAAAAAAAAAAAAACAACTAAAGGAGTAGAAGCCACTATCAACAAAAACACAATGTTGTGCATGTCTCTTCAGCTGCTTGCAGAGGATGGGGGGGACGACAAAATTTTAATCCCTGTGTATATAAAACATATACAGGTGTAGGTATATTAAGAGCATGTCCACCCCCAAAATTAAATTTAACCCACTACTGGCCCCACTGAGTAGTGTTAAAAAAACCTTACCTTTCATCTTTGCTCCAAATGGTTCTCCTGTACGAAGTTCCAAAAAATGAAGAGTAGGAGCTGTCAGTGAGTCATCTGGTCCCTGCTGCTTTCTTGTCCTCTGAGAGGTTTCTGCATGCACAGGGAGCCCCCCCCCCCGGATCTATCTTTGCTGCCTGATGTCCTAACTATGAAAGTTTTTTCTGTAGTGGTAGGGCACCCTATCCCACTCCCCCCGCCAATCCGTTTGTTAAAAAAAGCATCAGAAATGTACTTACAATCCTTTGTTTCCCTGCGCACTGCATTGCGGGCAGACACATCAGTAATTGGCTGCTTCTCATAGACATGCCCCTGCTTTCAAGTTCAGACAAGCAGAATAGAGCGCTGGGGATCGAAGACTGTAAGTAAATTTCTGATGCTTTTTTTAACCATTGCTGTTGGGGAGGGCTAGGGAGCCCTACTGTATTTAAAAGGTTTTTTTTAGGGTGGAGATACCTTTTAAATGAAAATATATATTTCAGATATATCTCTTATCTTATTTTTAAAGCTATGCAACACAGAATGAACTCCTGTCAGGTTGGGCAAGAGTTCCTGGCTTGCACTGGCTAGAGGAAGCAGGAAGGATTCTGGATCATATACGTGAAATAATTGCACATGCATGACCTTACTGTGATATGCTGTACCTACTGCTGTGGTACTTTTCACTGTAGTAACATTCTAGCACTTTTGACTGTTCATCATTCCACTAGGCCCTGGTATGATTATGCAACTCTACATAGATGATTAAAATGGTTTTTTTTTTGGGGGGGGGGGGTTCTTTTTTGGTGATTAAAATGTAAAAGCAAAACTCCTGTTCAAAAACTTTCACTGAACTTGCTTTTTCCCATGGTTTAGTGAGAATCAATCTATTTAAAAGGACAAACCATATTACTTTGTCTAATGAATGCAGGGGTGTCTCTAGGGATTTTGCCACCTGAGCCAAACCCTGATTGGCTCAGGTGGACAAAGTGGGTGTGGCTTGTGTGTGGGGCGTGTCTTTGTTGGTGGGAGTGCGGCTAGCCATTTTGTCATTTTGAACTTGGCACCATTTATTTGTATATTTTCTTTAAATAGACAATAATCAACACCAATAACAGAATAATAAAAATGTTGCCCAAATAACCTGCCACCATGTAAGGTTCCTTTTAATAGGGCCCTAACTTACCTAACTAGTCTACCTAGCCCAACAAACTATCTAAAGCTAATCTAACCATATGAAATGCCTTTTAACAATATCTAACACATGTACATGAGAACAGACAGTAAAGGTCCCATACAGTGAGAACAACATAAGGTCCCATACAGTAAGAACAGATGGTAAAGGTCTCATACAGTGAGAACAGACAGTACTGGTCCCATACGTGAAACAGACAGTAATTGTCCCATACAGTGAGAACAGACAGTAAAGGTCCCAACGTGAGAACAGACAGTAAAGGTCCCTACAGTGAGAACAGACAGTAATGTCCCATACAGTGAGAACAGACAGTAAAGGTCCCATACAATGAAACAGAACAGTAAAGGTCCCATACAGTGAGAACAGACAGTAAAGGTCCCATACAGTGAGAACAGAGTAATGGTCCCATACAGTGAGAACAGACGGTAAAGGCCCCATACAGTGAGACAGACAGTAAGGGCCCCATACAGTGAGAACACAGTAAAGGTCCCATACAGTGAGAACAAAAGAGTAAAGGTCCCATACAATGATTGCAGACATAGTAGTCCCATACAGTGAGAACAGACAGTAAGGTCCCATACAATGATTGCAGACAGTAAAGGTCCATATGGTGAAAACAGACAGTAAAGGTCCCATACATATTCTATCTCTCACATTCTCTCTCACACACCCTTTCTCTCATACATACGGTACATATACCCTCTCTCACACATACAATGGTTGGCACCAAATCTGTTAAAATAGTTGCACAAACTCTAATAAATGGTTGCCACACAGATATTAGTAAAATCTGCAGCACAAACTCTGATAAAGGGATGGCACCCAGACACTAATAAATGGATGGCACACGATACTGGTAAAATCATTGGCACAAACTCTGATAAAGGGATGGCACCCAGACACTAATAATGGTTGGCACATAGATACTGGTAAAATCAGTGGCAAAAATTCATAAATGGTTTGCACACAGATACTGGTGAAAACCTTGGCACAACTCTGATAAAGAGTTGGCACCCAACTGGTTGGTACCCAATCTGGTAAAATCATTGGCACAAACTATAATAATAGTTGTCACACAGATACAGTTAAATCATCGGCAAAAAACTTTGATAAATGGTTAGCACATATACACACCACTTTCTGTCGCTGGAAGATCGATACACTTACAGGTCCTAGAGGCTGCCTTCCTCCGTGTCGCATCAGACAGCACCAGGTTTGTAGAGCGCACTGCAGGGACGGCCCTAGAGAATGACGTCAGATGTCAGTATGTGATGACGTCGGCGTCACGTGAGTACATGGGCCATACGCAGAAGTAGATTCACATGGGTACATTAGCGAGATGGCCCTGCTTGTTACCAGTATTACTGAGATACATGAAGGTAGGGGAAAAAGTCATTCATAGGTTAACTTTCCCTTTAATACATGTGTGTGTTTGTGTGTCCATGTGTGTTTCTATGTATGTTTCTATTGTGTGTCTATGTTGGTTGTGTATGGATGGTGGTACTTGAAAATGTAATGGTACAGACCTACAGGGGCAACTATGAGAACATGGCATGCGCAGGCACCACAGAGGCCGGTCTTGAAGGGTCCTTCACAGGCTGCACTCTGATTGGCTATGCCTTTCCTCTGCTTACACAAGCTCCGCCTTTCATGCGGTGCTTCTCCCACTCCACCCGCGCCAGTAAGGTAGTTTTTTTTTTAAACTTTGAAATGCCGCTCTTGAGCCACAGAGACAAAGTGCCGCTCTACTATTTTGTCTCAATGTGGCTCATTAGCGATGCATTGAATGAATGACTACTGTATAGTATTATGTTGAAACACCTGTCAATCAGTGACAAGTTATTTAGTCTTGGCAAAGAATATAAACCTGATTATTCACTGAGTGTTAATTTTGGTAATGATCAATTTCAAGGAGACTTTCACAACCCAGATTTACTAATCTGTTTTTAAAAATGCAAATTCAAACAAGCATGTAAATCTTAAAATAATAATAGTTCTGGTTAGTAATTAACAAATATTGGTCAACCTTGTGGGGGAAATGTTCTGCCTGGTCCTCACTGCCTTTAAAATCCTAAATGTTTCTTACAATTTTTATGATTTATAGTCTAAAAACCCAGAGATGCTTTGTGTAAGGAATTTAATATACAGTATTTTTCTAAGTATCAATATAGACATATATGTTGTGGTTCCTGACCAAAGAGCAATAGGCTGGAATTTATAAAAGTAAAGAGATGGACTAGAACTCAAACCCAAGTTCGAATGAACTCGAACTTTTCAACTTTGAAATTTCCAAACCTATGAGAATTTAGGGAAAAGATACATCCAAATGTCTCAAATTCCCCAATAACACCTTTTTTTAGCAGGGTATAATAGACAGATTGACAAGTGCCTTGTGATTGTGATGTGTTACCCTTCCGCCCACTTGCACAATGTGTTGTTGGGTATGTTAAGAGGGTCATTGATTGCCTGGCTCCTAAACAATAGCGGAAAAACAATTTTGTCCCACTACAGTGAGCCTGCTCTAACTCAATAGTCCTGTTGTGAGTATAACCCTTTGCCCTCTTTCTCTTGCACAAAGCATACTCTGAGGGAGAAAAGCCAATGTGGTGAGGGGTTTATCAGAGTCCAAGCCTGCCTGGCTCTTCACAATGGTGGCAAACTGCAGTGAGCCTACTCTAACTCAATAATTCTCTGTTGTAAAGTGTTACCTTTTGCCTACTTTTCCTTGCACAATGCATACGCTGAGGGAAAAAAGACAATGTGGTGAGGGGTATGTCCAGAGGGTCAAGCCTGCCTGGCTCCTCAACAATGGTGACAAACTGCAGTGAGCCACTCTAACTCAATGGTTCTGCTGCTGTAACATACCCTTTTGCTCGATTTTTCAGTGCAAATACATAAACTTTTAGAAGAAGAAGAGCAGTATTTTTCCATTCACTTGCCCATTCAGCATTTTGTCTGTGTAAAATTCCATGTAACTGTGCATTCTGGGAAGAAGGATCATTATAAAACCTAAAATGTCAGCTCACTAATATCAACACAAGGAATGCAAGGGGTATAAATTCAACTGAATTTTTAATGGATTAGAATATTTAGAACCATTAGGTATGCATATTATCAACTCAGGGGGAGATTCAATACTAGTAAACGCGCTACTTACCTTAGCCCGATCTCGTTATACAATACCTGATGTAAACGAGATTACCTTTATTTTATTTGAACGTGTTCCCCAGACCATTTCCCAGGTCCAAGCCATGTTCAGTAAGTTACCATTGCTATTATTTATATTTGTCCTTATTGACTTTAATGGGTCAGTTTTTAAACTTTCAAACTCTTGCTGAAGATCAAAAGTTCGATATCGAACTGAACTTAGGAATTTGTCCATCTCTAATAAAGGCGCATTATGGCAAATATGCAATATCTCTGATATCTCAGCTTTGAGCCAGTACAGAAAATAAAAGCAAGTGCCTTCTAGCTAATTATAGAAATATTTAAATAAAACAAAAAAGAAAAAAATTGAAGGAAATGTATTGTTTCCTATGTATATGTATATAACAACATTCCAGAGATTTATATTTATAGGGTATGAATTGGAATAGTGTGCATGGGGGTTGGTTGAATGTGTGAACAGTCTTAATTAATTAATTAATTAATTAATTAATATTATGCTTATATAGTCATATACAGTATGTGCTGCTGTGTCTCCCCGTACATTGTGCCAGTCCTATTAACCTTTCATAGTCCCATGAAAGCACTTTTCAGGAGCACTGAAAAACAGTTCACATTGCAGGGAGGGGGAGGAGGAAGTATAAACCAACATGCTGGGTAGAGATGGCCGAAACTGACGGATTTCGTTCCGTTTTCAGGTTCTTGGATCTCAGTAAAATCCCGAAAATCCTAAAACAGAACTTAAATTCGGACTTGGAGTGCGTTTTTGATTTTATTAAAACGTCAAGCTATTTTAGACATTATCTAAAATAGCCTTGAACATTTGATAATCCTCGAAAAATACGACCGAAAACTATTTTCCGAGTTTCCAACCATATTTTCGTAGACTATCGACTATTGAGGCATATTTTAGAGAATTTTCAAAATAGCTTGAATGTTCGATATAAATCAAAGGCGCGATCCGAAGTCCAGAAATCCAAATGATCCATCCGGTTTCGGACGGAACATTTGGATTTTTGAAGCAAGGGGCTCCTGTCAGACTCAGACCTGGATCCCATCTCTAATCTGGGTTAGAGAAACTTATCACACTTTGTGGAGAGAATCGAAATCAGAACAGTTCTACAATCATATCACCTGTAAAGACTCTGGCTTCCAAACATGGCAGATCTCACAGTAGTAATAGAGGTTGCCAGAACGTTTGAAGCATTGAGTTTTAAGGAGCTACCATGAGGTGGGGGGTATACAAATAGAAATGGTGTATGTGTATCTGTGGCATTTCTTATTATTATCATCTAAATGACCATACATGTATGGATATAATGGATAGAACTCACTTATATACATGACAAAATATATAAAGTTATTATGCATTACATAGCTGAATATTCCAAATGAAAGGTTAGCCACACCTCTGTCACTCTAAAAGGTCTGCATGTGTTTAGATGGCTTAAAACTGAAAGGACCTGTAATGTCACTGAGTTTCAATATAACATTCAATCATGTGCTGTTCATGTTTGCAGTCTTGGCCCATTTGCAGGCAGGAAGGGGCTGTGTATCAGAAACAATATCTGGACTTATCCCCTCCCCTCTCCATAGACAAATGGAAATCTTTTTGTGGGGGGCAGGGCCAGATAGTGTGTGTATGTGAAAGGAAAAAGGACACACAAATAACTATGTATGTAAATATCTTAGGTATTGTATCATATAATGTACCATATTACAGAGGGGCAAATAATGTTTGGTGTTGTGTAACTATAACAAGATAAACAAGATCAGTAAGTTGTGCTCTCCACTATTAAATAATAAGCGTGAGTTTAATCCCTTTATTCCGTCAGATGTGTGGGTATTATAAAAGATACGAACTCAGACACCAAAAATGGCATTTGCTCTAATATCTGCTGTTAGTCGCGCTGGATTTCTGGTACTAAGTCCAGATGTCCAGAGTGAACATTTACCCAGAGCCATTGGGGCTCTAGGTAAATGAGGCCCTTGATGTGTAACAGAATAAAATGCTCAGTACAGTTCTGTAATACAAATACAATCCCAAATACAAATCTGCAGTAATAAGCCATCCAGTTCATCAGACTGGTACAACAAGTTGCCCACAGTGACTGGAATATCAAGTTGCCTACAGTTACTGGTGCATACAGTTGTCAACAGTGACTGGTACATACTGTTAAAGTTGCCCACAGTGATGGTACATACATGTGTCAACAGTGACTGGTACCATACTGTAAAGTTCCCACAGTGACTGGTACTGGTCTTGTTAAAAATTCATAAAAATTAATGTATTATATACATCACTAAATAAAAAAAGGTAGTCTTTTGTTTTTAGATTATATAATTAAAGTATCTGTTGTTAAAGTAACACGTAAGTATCTATTAAGTACTCCTGTCTATAAGATAAAACTATGGATGGATATAGGTTTGCTACAAAGACAAGTACATGTAATAATTGGTCTACATACTGGTGGGAGCTACACCATGGAGGAGATAGTTGGAGTGCCTCGGCGTTCGCCTTCTACCAATGAGATCCGGTCCGACCATTCCAGAATAAGAACATACCATGCAAACTTCGGTGGTAGGAAAGGTCCCACAATGACACTACAATAAAAAAGGATTAAAACTTACATTTATTGATAACGCTAAAAAGCACCATACAATGGACACACAGACTAGATAAAACAGGAGAAGGTTGTGTGTGGCTGATGCGTTTCGCGGACACTTCCGTTTCCTACATAGACAGGATCTCTGCAATTTTTTCATGCTCAGCATTTTCCCATTTCTGCAGACACAGAGAGCTTTTTAAACCAGCACAATCACAAACTATAATAAATGCAGAGCATGCTCCATTAGTCTATAGTATAATGAAAATCAAGGATAAAACCAAATATCTTAACAATAGTAATATTGCAGTCCAGGCCATATGTCTGGCAGTTTACCAGTTCACCAGAAAGCATGCAGGTCAGTCCATATGTGCAAAAATATGGGAAGGAAGATGCACAACTTAGGGGCCTGCTATGGATCACTCTATTAAAGTGGTGCTCAGGAGGGTACATATATAATATAAATATAAAAGAAGAAAGGGAATAGAGGAAAAAATCCCCTATACCCCACAAAACGGCACTACCACATGCAGATAGCCAGTAAAACACGTTTTTTGTATACACTTAAAAAATCCCACACCCCTTATAAACCAGATATACCTAAAACACTAAGAACCCACCGGCATCCCGGTATACAAAAACAGGAATAAGGCTTCCTAGTGAGTCTAGAGATACCCCCTAAGAATAGGAGTCCAATTAAACTACTTCGGACTTACGTGTAGAAGCCATGTCAGACTACTCCGAGTTCCATCTTCACAGACGGACACACTCTTCACCTGACCCATAAGAGAAAGCAATACTCCCCACGACCCAATGGCTCCGAATCTCTATAGCAGCCGGATCCTCTGACCGTCAAGCACCGACTCTATACTCATAAAGTTCCAACAGTCTCCAATGAGGGACCAAGAGCATGCGCAAACTACAGAAGCCTCCTTTACCTACACATGTTTCACCGTAATGCCTATACCGCATGTTTCATCAGGGTCACATGATTCAGGTGTCCGGCTGCCTAAAATAGCTATGGGGTTAGAAATAGTATCATTAGGAATACGGGAGGTGACTTGGAAAAAGTCATCTCCACAGGAACTACGTTGGATTTATAAACTTAAAACTATGGGTCCCATTCGGCCCTGAATGAGGACATACAGTTCAATGTTATCTGTAATTCCTAAGTTGTACCGATGTTTTGATACTTAAGGTTATGCTGATGGTGTTAATTCGTTCCCAATATATAATATGCTTTATGATGTGATTATTGGATCCTATACTATTCTTATAGAGAACGTTTATATAGGGTAACTTGATCCCTGATCCTAATATATGATATGCTTTAATATGTCATCATTGGATCCTACACTATCTTTATGTGTACGTATATATAGTAAACTTTATCTCTGATTAAAACTTGTATGAGGTATGGCGTACTGATATATTGTACAATGTTGTTCCCGATTTATAGTGTATGTTTTGATAACTCACCTGGTCCTATACTAGTTTTATGGAGAACATAAGTATAGGGCAATTAGAGTCCGTTTATAACCTGTATGATGCACGCGTGCTTCGACTAATTGTGGGTATCCTGTTCCTGAGAACTTTATGAGTTATAATGCACTTACCTGACCTTATACCAGTGTATGGAGAACGTGTGCATAGGATAATTGTACCTTGATCTACCACTTGTGTATATATTACTGTTTGGATTGTAAATACGATGTTACTATGAGCCCGGTCAGTTAGGGATATGTCTCTTTTAGGACAATCCCTTGTAAGAGATACATTGTGTTTCTAGATATCCCTTTATAGGTGACTTTGTATATTTATGTTAGACGTTGGGGATCACACACTTTTCTTATTTAGATATATTTGGGAATGCCGTTCTGTGTATCACACTCATTATTGATTGGTAAATTGTTATATATACTATTTAGGTGTGTGTTTCTAGTATTGAATAGTTTATACCTTTAAGACGGGGATATTTAGGCAGCCCGACACCTTTACCATGTGACACTGATGAATGGCCATGGAGGTATAGGCATTACGGCGAAACACGTGTAGGTAAAGGAGGCTTCCGTAGTTTGCTGCATGCTCTGGTCCCTCATTGGACGTTGGAACTTTATGAGTACAGAGTCGGAGCTTGACGGTCGGTGGATCCAGCCGCTATACAGATTCGGAGACCATCGGGTCCTGGGGAGTAATTGCTTTCTCTATAGGGTCGGGTGAAGAATGTGGTCCGTCCGTGAAGATTGGAAGTCGAGTAGTCGGACATTGCTTCTCACAGTAAGTCCCGAATGTACTTGTAACTTTGGACTCCAGACTCACTACGGAAGCCTTTATTCCTGTTTTGTGTATACCGGGGACGCCGGTGGGTTCTTAGTGTTTTTAGGTTATACTGGTTATTAAGGGGTGTGGGAATTTTTTAATGTGTAACAATAAACCGTGTTTTACTGGCTATCTGCATGTGTAGCGCCGTTTTTTTGTGAGGGTCTTTTGGGGTATGGGGATTTTTCCTCTATACCTTTCTTCTTTTTATTTTGTAGGTCAGTCCATATGCCAACCATATGGGAGAGACCCAACACATAGGGCATATTTATAAAAGAGCGAAAAGTCGCGAAAACTTTCACATTCGCTTTTGCATGGTTTTTCGCCAAAAAGTCAGTTAACGCGGATTTATAAAAGTAGTGGTAACAGAGTGGTGAAAACGTTTCTGCGACCTATCACAAAAACCTTTTTCGCCTTACTTCGCAACATCGCAATGGTATTTTAGCGAAAAGGAGCGAAAAGGCTAACGCGATTTATAAAAAGGGAAAAGTGTGTTTTCGCTTTAAATGGAGCGGAATATTAGCACGCCTTGAGGTGCCGAAAAGGCATGTTTTTGCGAAAAGGCATGTTTTTAGCCTGTCTGTTGGGATTTTGGATGTGTCATGATTTTTAATAAAGCACAAAAATTAAAAGCCGTTCATACAAATTGTCTAACATGTTTTTTGAACACATCTATGAGAGATATTGATTTTCATTTTTGTCTTTTTAGGAATATGTTTAGCTTAGACTTTAAATGAGTCTGCTATTTTGTATTTTTGTGAAAGCAACCTCACCCCCTTATTTCTTGTTCGTGTAAGTGTTGCAATGTAGGCTAATTTTTCCATTTAGGGTGAGGCCACACTAGCGTGTTTTTATTGCGTTTGGCCTGCGTTTTGCGTTGCCGATTGCGCCCCCAATTTATACACAATTTAACCAAATGAACTTGCAGGAGTGCAAACATTCCCGATATCCGATGGCATGCGATGCATGTTGTTTGCGTTTTAATTTTTTGGGGCGTGAACACATGCGTTTCCATAACGTCTAGACGAAAAAAACTGCATGCGCTTGCGCAAAACGCACAGAAATCCCGCACACAATCGCGGGTGCTAATGCACGCAATCTGTGTGCCATTCTGGTGTGTGTTGTGTTTTGCAGGTGTGTTTTGCGCATGCTTTTTGCCGTCTTGCATTTATGAAAAACGCATGTGTTAACACAACAAAAATGCATGTGTTACCAACCGCAACGGACGTGCAATCGCATGCGCATCAGAAATCGCAGGAATGTTTGCATTCCCCTGATTTCCCTTTAGGAAAAATTGCAGGCGCAATCGGCAACGTAAAATGCAGGTGCAAACGCAATAAAACGCGCTAATGTGCCCTCACCCTTTAAACAACTCATTCTGCTCCCGCTCGTCTTGCTAATGCGCGATCGCTTTTTCAATGCGTGTCGCCTTCCTAATGCACGTTCGTTTGCTAATGCGCGCTCACCTTTTGAATGCGTGTTCGCCTTCCTAATGCACAGTCGTCTGCTAATGCGCTCACCTTTTGAATGCCTGTTCGCCTTCTATATGCACAGAGTCTTGCTAATGCTCGATCGCCTTTTGAATGCGCGTTCGCCTCCTAATGTGCGTTCACCTTCTAATGCACATGGTGCGATTGCCTTTCGAATGACGTTTTCCTTGTTAATAGGCATGTTGTTAACTTTCTTGGTTTCCTTTCTCTTAATTCTCCCAATTTTTGCTACATTGAAATATAGTGCCAATAACGTTGAACAGTGGTAGCCGCTAACAACGTAGGATGTGGTTTTCACTTCTTTTGAGACAATGTGACAGAATTCTAAAAAAGGAACAATAAAGTTTGACTGAAACAAACAATATTTAAACAAGAGATGGAGCTGATCATTGTGGGTAGAGAAAATGAGTGAGGAGGAGATCCTGATTGTGGCTGTGGCAATATAATTGCGTCAGCAGTTACTGGATGAGGATGACACAGCAGCGTGGCGAGCGGAGGAGGGAAAATGTGTCAGATAGGATCAGACAGCCTCGTTTTTTTCAAAGGAGATTTGACTCTCTGGACGAGCTGTCTGATGAGGAGGTTGTGCGTGACTTTCGACTAAATCGCCCAGCCATACAGGAGTTACGCAAGCTGGGCGGTTTGGTTGGAGCCATCAACAAGGCGGAATGTGGCATTGACTGGGATGACAAATTTTTGTCTGTCCTTTATTTTTTAAACAATGCCACATTCCAGCCTGTGACGTCACAACTCCTTGGCATGAGTCAGCCTTCTATTTCCAGGATCCTGCCCAAGGTTCTGGGTGCAATTTTGCACTTGTCCTAGAATATATCCCACTTCCCATCCAGTGAATCAGAGTGGCAAAACATCAAATCAGATTTTTTCTGCGAGGGGTTTTTCCTAACTGCCTATGAGCCATTGATTGTACGCATATTGGCTCGCACACCTAAACACAGAATGGAATGTATCTTAATAAAACACTTCCATTCTCTGAATGTTCAGGTGGTGTGTGATTCCCACCTGCGCATTATTAGTACTAAACAGTGCGTTCATGGAAGTTTGCCACGACTCCCATATTTTGCACCAGTCAGTCTCTACTGCAAGTTTACCAGCAGACGGATGCCAGAGGGCTGGCTTGTGGGTAAGTGGTTCTTTTCCTCCTATGAGATATATATATATATATATATATATATATATATATATATATATATATACAATATAAGAATCCCCAGCACTCAACAGCATATAAATATAGGAATTAAACATATACAAGTTACAAAAAAGTCACATTCAGATTAAAAATGGATACCTTTGGTTACATTGTTTGTACAAACATGCTTAAAGCCGACACGCCACTTCACGGCAGTATCCTAGTGAAGACGTTTCGCTAGTCATCCGACTAGCTTTCTCAATCAGAATGACTTGTACAAGAATCTGTGGCAATTATGTACCCTGGAAAATCCCAATTAGCATATCACAGCCAGGGTGTTAAGGGTGTGATTAGATAGTGGCTAAGAGGTGTTATAGGAACGCCAGCAAGTAAGGTTAAAACAGCATTGTACATGGCGACAGTTGGTGTCGAAACAAGCCTAAATAGAGGTGGGGGGTTCGACACCAACTGTCTGCCATGTACAATGCTGTTTAACACCTTACTCTGGGCGTTCCTATAACACCTCTTAGCCACTATCTAATCACACCCTTAACACCGGCTGTGATATGCTAATTGGGATTTCCAGGGTACATAATTGCCACGATTCTGTTACAAGTCATTCTGAATTGAGAAAGCTAGTCTGGACTAGCGAAACGTCTTCAAGAACATACATTTCAAGTCCAGTTGATCTAATTGAATACAACAGATATCTTGGCAATGATGTACCCTGAAAAGTCCCAATTAGCATATCACAGCCAGGTGTTAGGGACCTATGAATGCAAGTGTGATTGATTGTGGTTAAGAGGTGTTATAGGAACTGCCACGTCTTCAAGAACTAAACTTTAGTCCAGTTGATCTAACTGAATACAACAGATATTTTAATGAAAATCTTATGTCATCCGAACACCCCAGTGAAGAACCTTTACAATACATCTGCTACAAGCTCCTTTTTACAATATAGCTATTAAAACATGGTCAATTTGTCAGTTTATTGAGTTTGTATTTTAATGATAATATATTTAAGTTGGAAACTGAATATTTTTTTATAGTAACAAAGGTTTGATGAAGATTGTCTTTGTAACTCATCAAATAATAGAAGAAGTAACATTGATCCTAATGAGCAGGACAGCATCAGAGAAAAACTTCAAAGGGAATTCAATGAACTGATGATTAAAGTTTCCTTTATTGATTTCATTAAGGTGGTCACAGCATCACAACACATATCCTCCTTAAATGACTTTGGGCATCTGTGTGCTGTAAACCAAATGCTTCAATGTTATCTGTTTTTTATTATATCAAATACAATACAGTAGATCCATAAAATTGCAATTGTGGTTCATTTGACAGAAAAAAACAACAGGTTAGATAAAGGACAGGAAAGGTCAGGAACATGTTAAAAGAGAATAATGCTGTACAGAATTACCAATATTTTCTTTTGGTAAGGGACTGAGTCTTTTACAGAAATTGAATTGTCCAAAACCGAGAGATTGACTGGCAAACTTTTGGCTACAACTTCCCATCAATTATCTATTTATATTATATGCAATTGATTACATTATATATATTTTTTTTACATATAGACAAAGGCTGAGTGAAAATATTTTTAGATTGATGGTAGTGCACAAAAGGTGCAAGTAGAATTTTCTAGGGATGTGCGGGAGCTTTGTCATAAACCTTGTTTGGGGTGGAATTTCGTGTTCTACTATTGAAATTCCAAAGTACCAATGGAATTCCTCACGGAACCAACAAATTTTGATTGTTTCGTACCATATTCTTCATCAGCCAGAGTGAATATTACCTTTTTTATACCTTTCAATTATTACAGTCCCACTTTTAAAGGGAATGTCCACCCCCAAAACAAGTTTAGCTTTAAAACAAGCCAACCCCATAAAAATCGGTTCAGCACAATTTTGAGATGCATACCTTTTTACCACCTTCCTTTGCCGACCAGGACCATCTCAGTGTAAATCAAACTCCTGGATACCTCATATCCATGCCTTTTCCATTCCTGCGCAGCCCTCCTCACCTCCTCAATGCATTCAACTGCATTTCTGTGACATATTTCCCCCCACCACCACCACCATCTGGATCCATCCTCCCCCCCTCTTCCACATAGTGTTAATTCTTTGTGTATGATAGATCCCCCTGCTCAGACCTAACGCTATGATATTCTTTAAAAAAAAAATCAGATTTTTACTTATAGCCCTTGTTCCCACGCGCTCTCCGTGACATCAGTCTCATCTAGAGCCGGATTAATACGCCACTGGAGCGAAGGAACTTTAAGTACCATTCTGTTTATTTTTTTTAAGAAAAAACATGGCGGGTGGGGGTGGGCAGGGGGCTTCACATATTAAATTGTGATTTTTATGGTGGACATACCCTTAAGGACTAGTATTCTCTATAGTGAATGCAGAGGGAAAAAGGTTTAGCATCCTTATAATCATCCCCATTATTTAATGGTCCCACATTCTCAGTCCTCATCTTAATTTATTTTCTATTTTACAGCAGCTATTTGCACTCCTTATTACAGCTTTTATACCTGTAAGCTTGTTCGGTTCCCTTCGATTTCAAAATTTAAAAGCCTTTTCTTTTTTTCTATTTCCCTTTTTACCTGGGCATTAAGTAGGCAGGAGAGGACCTATTTTTTACACTTGTTCCCTAAAGGTATAAATTTAGTAATGTTAGTAATTTAAGTCCACATCTGCTCAATATTTTACCTAGGAACAAATCCTCCTTGTATATGAGCAAGATAGCAACATAAAATTAGCTTCCTAAAGTTAAAAGTTTTTGTTAACCCAGTGCACTTTTGTTTTTTTACTTACATTATTAAATGACACTATACATGATCCCTAAGCTTCCCATTACCTCCATCTCCAAAACGAGCTCAGGGTTATTATATATCACCAGATCCAATAATTTATCTTGTCTAGTAGAAACTTATCATCTGTGAAAGAAAATGCTCATAAAGACGATTTAAGAACTTGATACCTTTGAGGCGCTGGCAGTACCATTATTCCAATCTATGTTAGGGTAATGAAATCCCCCATAACCAGACCATGCCCATACTAGCAACCTTTGCCAACTGCAATGGAGATAATTTTCACATCCTCACATGGCATTAGGCAGCTTATAACATACACCAGCAATCAATTTACCCACCTTTTTGTTCCTGTACACAAGCTCCATCCAATATTTCTGCCTTATTGTCTATACCCCCATCTATCTCATCTTTTATATTTGGCTTCAATTCTTGTTTAAGATACATACATACTCCCCCCTTTCTTATTAACTCTGTCATGTCTAAATAAGGAGTCCTTCAATATTTACTGTCCAGTCATGTCATGCCTCCTCATCTTCTATGCTCCCCCTTCCCCATTTTCAATCTCCATTATCTTATTAGCCCCCTGATCCCAATCCCTCTATCACCCCTGTGTAGTCCAATGTGCCCTGCCCCCATACCAAAGTGTTAAAATTTCCTCCAACCCTCTAGTCATCTTCTCCCCCAAACAGCTGTACTACCATCATTGAGGTGCAGTCCATCTTTACTAAAGAGTCTGTAGCCAAGAGAAAACTCAGCCTAGTTCTCTAAAAAACCCAAATCATATCCTACTCCACCTCTTAGCCACACATTTATACTCCTAAGCTCCTGTTGCCTACCTAGTGTAGCAGGTAGCTGCAGTAGTATTTCTGAAAACATATTCTTAAAGGGGAGTTCAGTGCAAACACATATGCTTTTCAGACAAAAGAACAGTATTTTTCATCCCAGTGTATAATAAATGCAACCGAAATACTGACTTCCGTTTGCAGGACCCCTAGTAGAGACCGTTATGGTCTTGCCCTTGACTCAGCGCCTGGGTTGATTCAGTTGCTCAGTAGAGATCTGAGCATCTTTGACCCATCCAACAGCCAATCAGTAGAATTACTGTTAGGAACATTCCAAGGAGTGGTGCATCCTGGGAAGAAGAAGGACAGTTAAAACCTGAAATGTCAGCTACTAATGTCAACAGCAGGGAACAGCAAAGGGTATGAAATCAACCATTCTTCTAAATGGGAGAGAATATGTAGAATAAGTATGCATTACACAAACTAACAATTTAACAATATTGATAATTTCCACTGAACTGTCCCTTAAGGTACTTATAAAATAAGAGAAAAAAGAACCTGCAGCACTCAATCAAATAAGTGTGAAATTGTATCACTCTTTATTGTAACGTGTAAAAACGTATATTTGGGAATAATTATGTGCAAAATGGTGCATTTAAAATCATTAAATATAATATTTACAAACAGCAGCCTCAACATAAGCAGCATATAGTATAAGTGCAGAGCTCTAAGACAGTAGTCTAAACATTAGGTATTCATTAAGATAAAGTGACATAGAGCACAAGTACAAACTAGATATGTCTAATACTTATCTGTCCCTATGTGTGGCTCAACATTTAGAGGTAGAGACAACCATGGAGGTCCAGGTATCCCAAACAGCTGTATGCATTGAGGCGACTGGGAGAACCAAACAGGCGGGTCCCTGGCGCGTTTTGCTCGGTGCCCTGAGCTTTCTCAAGGTGTAGGATAGGCACGTCAGTAACTTTTATAGGCCTAAAATCTACGGCCACAGGTCCCATCTTGGCGCATTGCGCGCCAATAGGCGTGGTGACGTCATATTGTGTGCCAATGCAACCTCTCTCGGGCCGTATTGACGTCACTTAGCGTGCATACGTAAGTACGTCTCAGCGTAAGAACTAGCAACCGGCTACACGTTACACGTTACAAATAAAGGGAGTGTATACAATTTTACACTATTTGATTGAGTGCTGCAGGTTCTTTTTTCTTCCTATTTATTGAGTTTATCTTGTACCTGTTCAGCACCTCCCATTGTATCTTTTGATAAGGTAGGGGGGACCAGTGCCATACCACACATATTGTCTCACCTTAAGGTACTTACTTTTAACTTAATTATTAAATTATTTTTAAGGCACTCACTTCCACCTCTAACTTTGTTATGGCACCAACGTTAACCAAGACCACCGGGTCATACCGAGCCCCACCCAATATCTGTCTACACAATCCACCACATATCGAACCTAGCACCAGGCAGGCAAAACAATGTTCAGCATGTAGGGTCTGACAGCAGATACCCTATCTACTTTCTAATAATGGAGTCCCCTACCACTACCACCTGCCTATCCTTCCCAGCCCCAGTTCTCCCTCCCTTGTATTAGAGATGGCCATCCCCGGGTGCTCAAGATAATGGCCTGCCATACATGTTACTTCTGAGCCATCGTCTCCCACATCTTCACCTAACATGGCAAATTGTTGGGATCAACTAGCTGGGAAGAAAGTGACCCTACCCTTCGGTTCCCTATTCCCCTGGTGACCACTACAAATCTCCATTACACCTTATCAGCCCCAAGTAGAATTAGAAGCAGAGGCTGAGGAAATTAATGTTGGTAAGTACGTTTCTGGGTACTTTGTAAAGTTTTAAACACAGCAGGAATGGGAGGAGGTACCCCAGACTACAGGATAAAATATATTTTGGGGGTGGAGATACCCTTTAAGAAAACGGGACATAATATTTCTACCCTGATAGCAATATATTAGAATAGCTAGACACAGATACTAGGAAAAAATCAACAAATTAGTAATTTATTAGTCACTGCTATTTATACATTAGGCTTCTGATTTTATTGTTTTCACTAACTGACCACCTAAAGTTTGCAAAGCTTTGTTAT
>JAACNH010005284.1:0-20811 GCA_019447015.1 Hymenochirus boettgeri | reverse complement strand
TTATTCACGAAAGTGCAATATATGTGCAGATGCTAAACATTTCCAGTTATAACAGTTATAAACATTGTATAAATATAGTGTTAAACCTAATAAAGCCCACCATCTCTAATGGTGTATATCATAAAATAACATTATTCACAAAAGTGCAATATATGTGCAGATGCTAAACATTTCCAGTTATAACAGTTATAACTATTGTATAAATATAGTGTTAAACCTAATACAGCCCACCATCTCTAATGGTGTATATCATAAAATAACATTATTCACAAAAGTGCAATATATGTGCAGATGCTAAACATTTCCAGTTATAACAGTTATAACCATTGTATAAATATAGTGTTAAACCTAATACAGCCCACCATCTCTAATGGTGTATATCATAAAATAACATTATTCACAAAAGTGCAATATATGTGCAGATGCTAAACATTTCCAGTTATAACAGTTATAACTATTGTATAAATATAGTGTTAAACCTAATACAGCCCACCATCTCTAATGGTGTATATCATAAAATAACAACATTATTCACGAAAGTGCAATATATGTGCAGATGTTAAACATTTCCAGTTATAACAGTTATAACTATTGTATAAATATAGTGTTAAACCTAATACAGCCCACCATCTCTAATGGTGTATATCATAAAATAACATTATTCACGAAAGTGCAATATATGTGCAGATGCTAAACATTTCCAGTTATAACAGTTATAACTATTGTATAAATATAGTGTTAAACCTAATACAGCCCACCATCTCTAATGGTGTATATCATAAAATAACATTATTCACGAAAGTGCAATATATGTGCAGATGCTAAACATTTTCAGTATGATTAACGTACTCTTTTTCCACTTGTCCAAACGCATTTTCAAAGTGTAGATATTAACAATGTAAAGTGCTGTGCTCCCATGTATATATATGTTTCTCCCACTGTAGTTGCATTCCACGTGACTTACCAGTCTGTCCCTTCCCAGACACAATCTGGTGAAAACAGATGGTAATCCGCACGTGCAAAATGCAATTCAAACAAAAAATTTGACGCTTTCAACCTATCAGTATTTCTTTATGATCTTTACTCAAAAACGTGGATGGAATATCACGTCATTCCTCCATTTCTGTTTTGTGCTTGCTTCTGTGTAGAGATGGACTTATTCAGTTCGAACAGACTCGGACTTCTCGAACTATCCCGGACCCGGTTTCTCGGACTTTCAAACTTTTCGGACTTTCGGTAATTATCGAACGTTCGTTGTCGCGGTTTTCGATAATTATCGAATTTGTGAGCCGTTCGCTAACCCTTGAATGTATTGTTTGCTAACTCTCGAAGGTATTGTTCGTTTTCGCTGACCCTCGAAAGTATCATTCGGTAACCCTCGAATTGGCCGTAACCCTCTAATGTAGCTTGTGCAAAACCCGACAATTGCCCGCTAGTGTTTAGTAAGTGTTTTACCAACTTTTGGTGATAGTGACATGTTCCCCAGACCATTTCCCAGGTGCCACAGCCATTTACAGTAAGTTACCATTGCTAGTTTAGCTGTAATAAACCCAGACTTTTCAAACTATGACTCTCCCACTGACATTAATGGGTCCGAATTCGAACTTTCAAACTTTAACTGAAGGATTTCTCGGACTTTCGAACTTTTCGGACTTTCGATAATTATCGAATGTTCGTTGTCGCTGTTTTCGAGAATTATCAAATTTACAAGCCGTTCGCTAAAACCTTTTTGAAAGTATCGTTCGCGTCGGTAACCCTTTGAATGTATCGTTCGCTGACTCTCGAAAGTATTGTTTATTTTGAGCTAACGCCGAAAGTTTTGTTTCGACGAAATTATCGAACGTTCGTTGTGGTTTTCGAGAATTATCGAATTTACGAGCGTTCCCTAACCCTGAATGTATGGTTCGATTCGGTAACCTCGAATTTTATGGCTCTATTTTCGCTGAACTCGAAAGTATCTTCGGTAACCCTCGAATTGGCCGTAACCTCTAATGTAGCTGGCGACAAAACCCGACAATTGCCACTGCTCCGGTTTAGTAAGTGTTTTTTAACAGGTTTTGGTGAGTGACTTCCCCAGACCATTCCCAGGTGCCACGCCATTTACAGTAAGTTACATTGTTAGTTAGTGTAATAACCCCGCTTTTCAAACTATCACTTCCCATTGACTTTTAATTCGAACTTGATTTTTTAATGAAGTTGGGAAGTTTAAAACGGACCGAACTTTATGAAGTTTGTGCTCTCTATTCTGTGTATGCCAGCTTTGGCTTGTTGTGCTTTTATCAAATACAAACTGTGCAGTGATAGCTCCACCCCTTATGCCATTGATAGTCTTGCTGTCATAACTGTCATAACTGTCACAAGTCTTAATAAAAAAAAAGTATATTGTTGGGCGCCAGCACTGTAGCAAGAGTAGTGTAACAGATGTAGCTGCAGCGATGAGTCCTGAGTTCGATTCCCCCCTTGGACACACCGCGAAGGAGTCTGTGAGCCCTCTGCTCTGTGCTGTCGGGTTTCCTCCGGGCACTCCGGTTTCTCCCAATTAGTTGCATTCCAAGTGACTTACCAGTCTGTCCCTTCCAGACACATCTGTGTGAAAACAGAATGGCAATCCGCACGTGCAAAATGCAATTCAAAACAAAATTTGCTGACACTTTCAACCTATCGTATTTCTTTATGACTCCAGGCTTTATTAGGAGGGGTAAATCCAGACTACAAATAAGCAAAGAAGAGAGACAGACCAACCAACGTTACGTTCCCATCATAGGCCATTCCCCCGATTAATAAAGCTGCAGTCCCCACTGTAAAGATAAGTGAGTTAGCTGTGCCCATGGCCAGTTTTGAAGACATGAAGAAGATATTAAAACTTCATGTGATAGATCAACCTTGGTTGATGGTTTCCGCCTTGCTCGTACGAGAATGGGTCCAAAACCATCGTCGCTCCTATGGGTCCTAATTGGGGTAAGAATCCGGGTATTACCTCCCAACATCTCCCCGCTCGGACTGGTGCAGGGGCCGGATTATGCAAGGCACCCCGAGGCATCTGCCTGGGGCCCCAGATGCCAGAGGGGCCCTTAGGTGGCCAATCTGACTCTGCTTGAAAAAAAAATATCTATTTCAGCCGTCTACTCTAAATAATGGAGCTGCCAGGGCCTGACCCCGGGGCCTTCCAATCCTTGATAGGATGACTAGGCAGCACATCAGTTATGGGTGATAGAGGTGAGGAGCGTGAGCTGTACGAACAGGCACATAGCAACGCTAACGCACCGAGCGCTCGTGAAGTCCACGGAATTCCAACATTGTAAGCTCAGTTTCTTCATTAGAGTTCATTGTTTATAGCAGATAATTGGAAAAAAACCCATGTTACGAAAATATCACCAAACCCACAGGACAGAGATGGCAGCAACTTTCAAACTAAAGGAAGTAAATAGTTCGAAAAAGTTCGAATGAAATAACATTAAAATCTCAATGGAACTTAAGTAAATGGCTGTGGTGACCATGAGGAAATGGTCTGGGTGAACAGATTCCAATATCCGGACATGTCTAACTCGATTTTACCTCTCCATGCGTACTTTCGCGCTCGGCTTCATCGAACTTCGTATATTCCCATGAAGTACCCGGTGAGTGAATTCATGCGCCTATAGTATAATAGACAGTTTTGACTTGGTGGATTCGATACTCGCGTATTGGTATATAAACATTTTACTAGGGATTGAGAATTTCGATATATTTACTCGCGGATATTGTGTATAATAGGACATTTTACTAGCGGATTTGAGAATTCGATATTTCTCGTGCGTCATGGTATAAATAGACATTTACTACGATTCGATAATTAGATATTTACTCGCTTATTGGTTATAATATAGAATTTACTTGGGATTTGAGAATTCGATTTTAACTCGCGTATTGGTATAATAACATTTTACACGATTGTGGGAGGGAATTCGATATTTACCGCGATGGTTTATATAGACTATTTTACAGCGGATTGTGAGGAATCGATATTTACTTACCGTATTGATAATAGACATTTACTCGGATATTTGATGAATCGATATTTTCAACTTCGGAATTGTGTATAATAGACATTTTACTGCGGAGATTGACTGAAATTCGATATTACTCGCGTATTGATAATAGCACATTTTTAACTTGCGGATTTGGAATTCGAGTATTTAGCGCGTTATTGGTATAATAGAAACATTTTACTGCGGATTTGACGAATTTCGATATTTTGTCAACTGCGTATTGTAATAAGACTATTTTACTGCGGATTTGGAGTAACATATTATTTACGTCGCGTAATTGGTGATAATAGACATTTTACTGCTGATTGAGAATTCGATATTTACTCGCGTATTGTATAATAGACATTTCTTGCGATATTAGAATTCGATATGTTTACTCGCGTATTGGTAATATAATAGAACTTTTTACTTGCGGATTTGAGAATTCGATATTTAACTTGCTATGGTACTAATAGACATTTTACTTGCGGATTCGGAGAATTCGATATATTTACTGCCGTTATTCTTAATAGATCATTTTACTAGCGGATTCGAGAATCAATATGTTACTTTGTCGTATTGGTATAGATAACATTTACTACGTGGATCGATAATTCGATAATTTACTCGCGTATGTATAATAGACATTTATCACGGGATTGTGAATTCGATTTTACCGCGTATGTGAGTATTATAATAGATCCTTTACTCGCGGATTTGATGAATCGATATTACTTCGACGTATTGTATAATCGACTTTTACTTGCCGGTATTTGAGATTCGATATTTACTCGTTCGGTTATTGGTATCATATGACATTTTACCCGGATTGATAATTCGATATTTACTCGCGTATTGGTTAATAAGACATTTTACTTGCGGATTTGAGAATTCGATATTTACTCGCGTATTGGTATAATAGACATTTTTACTAGCGGATTTGGAATTCGATATTTACTCGCGTATTGGGTGTAATAGACATTTTACTTGCGGATTGAGAATCCGATTATTTACTCGCGTATGGTAAATAGCATTTACCTGCGGATTGTTGATAATTCGATATTTACTCGCCGTATTGGTATAATAGACATTTTATTGCGGATTTGAGAATTCGATATTTTACTCCGCGTATTGGTATAATAGACATTTACTTGCGGATTGTGCAATTCGATATTTACTCCGCGATGGTATAATAGACATTTTACTGCGGAATTTGAGAATTCGATATTACTCGTATGGTATATAGCCATTTTACTGCGATTGAGGAATTCGATATATTTTACTCGCGTATTGGTATAATAGACATTTACTTGCGGATTTGAGAATTCGATATTTACTCGGTTGATTGGTATATAGCATTTTACTTATGATTTGAGAATTCGATATTTTACTCGCGTATGGTTAATAGACATTTTACTTGAGGAGTTAAATTCGATATTTACTCGTGTATTGGTATAATAGCCATTTTTACTTGCGCGATTTCGATAATTCGATATTTACTCGCGTATTGGTATAATAGACATTTTACTTGCAGGATATAGAATTCGATATTTACACTCGCGTATTGGTATAATAGACATTTACGCGGATTCGATGATATTCGCTATTTAATCTCGCGTATTGGTTATAATAGACATTTCACTTGCGGATTCGATAATTCGATATTTACTCGGTATTGGTATATAGACATTTTACTCGCGGATATTCATAATTCGAATTTACTCGCGTATTGGTGATTTATGATACACATTTTACTCGTGGATTCGATAATCGTTATTATTACCTTGCGATTGGTAAAGTAGACCATTTTATCACTGGATTCGATAATTCGATTTTACTCGTCGGATTGGTGATAATAGACAATTTTACTTGCGGATTGTTAATCGATATTTACTCGTATTGGTAAATAGGAACATTTTACTCGCGGTATGCGATAATTCGATATTACTCGCGTATTAGTATAATAGACAATTTTTTATCGGATTGATAATTCATATTTACCGCGTATTGGTATAATAGACCATTTTACTTGCGGATTCATAATTCGAATATTTACTCGCGTATGGAGTATAGACATTTTACTCAGGTATTCGATAATTTCGATATTTACGTGGCGTTATGGTATAATAGACATTTTACTGGATTCGATAATCCATATTACTCGCTATTGGTATAATAGCATTTTACTTGCCGATTGAGAATTCGATATTTACTGCGTAGGTATAATAGACATTTTACTTGCAGATTCGATAATTCGAATTTACTTGCGTATTGGTCATAATAGAAATTTATTGCGGATTCGATAGATTCGATATTTACTCGCGTATGTATAATAACATTTACTCAGGATCGATTTTAGATTCGTATTTACTCGCGTATTGGTATAATAGACATTTACTTGCACGGATTTCGATAATTCGATATTTACTCGCATATTGGTATAAATAGACATTTTACTTGCGGATGTTGATTCGATATTTACTCGCGTATTGGTATAATAACATTTTACTTGCGGATTCATAATTCGATATTACTCGCGTATGGGTGTAATAGACATTTACTTGCAGATTCGGTTTAATTTGATATTTACTCGATTGGTTATAATAGACCATTTTACCGCGGATTGTTAATTCGATATTAATAGCTGTATTGTATAATGACATTTTACTTGCGATTACGAATTCTATATTTACTCGCCGTATTGGTATAATAGAACATTTACTTGCGGATTTAAAATTCGATATGTACTCGCGTATTGGTATAAAGCCATTTACTTGCGATGAGAATTCGATATTTACTCGCGTATTGTATAATAGAACATTTTACTTGGGATAGAATTCGATATTACTGCGTATTGGTATAATAGACATTTTACCTTGCGGATTCGATAATTCGATATTTACTTGCGTATTGATAATAGACATTTACTTGGGATCGAATTCGATATTTACTGCGTATTGGTTTATAATACATTTTATGCGGATTTGAAATCATATTTCATGCGGTATTGGTATAATGACATTTTACTGGGATTGCGATAATTCGATATTACTCGCGTATTATGGTAAATAGACATTTTTACTTCAGGATTCGATAATTCGATATTACTCGCGTATTGGTATAATAGACATTTTACTGCGGATTTAGAATTCGATATTTACTCGCGTATTGGTATAATAGACATTTTACCTGCGGATTTGTTAATTCGATATTTACTCGCGTATATGGTATAATAGACATTTTACTTGCGGATTGAGAATTCGATATTTACCGCGTATTGTATAATAGACCTTTTACTGCGGATTTGAATTCGATATTACTCGCGTATTGGATAATAGCATTTTACTTGCGATTTGAAATTCGATATTTACTCGTATTGGTATAAAGAATTTTACTTGCGGATTTGAGAATTCGATATTTAATCGCGTATTGGTATAATAGAAGATGTTATCTTGCGGATTTGAGAGTTATTCGTATATTTACTAGCGCTATTGGTATAATAGACATTTTACTGCGATTTGAGAATTCGATATTTACTCGCTTTTGGTAATAAATTACTTGCGGATTTTAAATTCGAGATTACTCGCGTTATTGGTTTATAAATTAATAGCACATTTTACTTGCGGATTTGCGAATTCGATATACTCGCGTATTGGTATAATAGACATTTTACTGCAGATAATAGAATAGATTTTAAACTGCGTATTGGTATTAATAGACATTTTACTGCGGATTCGATAATTCGATATTTACTTGCGTGATTGGTATAATAGACATTTTACTTGCGGATTCGATAAGTCGAATTTACTTGCGTATTGGTTTAAATAGACCATTTTACTGCGGATTCGATAATTCGATATTACTCGCGTATTGGTATAATAGACATTTACTCGGGATTCGATAATTCGAATTACTCGTATTGGTATAATAGACATTTTACTCGGATTCGATATTCGATATTTACTCGCTATTGGTAAATAGACATTTTACTGCGGATTGATAATTCGATATTTATGCGTATTGGTATAATAATACATTTTACTGCGGATTGATAATTCGATATTTACTCGCGTATTTGTATAATAGACATTTACTAGCGGATTGATTTAATCTATATTTACTGGTATTGGTATAATAGACATTTACTTGCGGAAGTGATTAATTCGATATTTACCGCTATTGGTATAATAGACATTTTACTTCACGGGTTTTGAAATTCGATAATTACTCGCGTATTGGTATAATAGACACTTTTACTAGCGGATTTGAGTAATTCGATATTTACCGCGTATGGTATAATAGACATTTTACTTGCGGAGTTGAGAATTCGATATTTTACTTGGATGGTATAATAGACATTTTACATGCGATGATATTCGATTTACTGCGTATTGGTTTATAATAGACATTTTACTTCGGTTCGATAATTCGATATTTACTCGCGTATTGGTATAATAGACATTTTACTTCAGCGGATTGATAATTCGATATTACTCGCATTGGTATAATAGAATTTTATACGGATTCGATAATTCGATATTTACTGGCGTATGGTATAATAGACATTTACTTGCGGATTGTTGATTCGAATTTACTCGCGTATTGATAAGAGATTTTACTTGCGGATGGATTGATAATTGATATTTACTGCCGTATTGGTATATATAGACATTTTACTTGCGAATTCGTTAATTCGATATTACTTGCGGATATGGTATAATAGACATTACTGCGGATTTGTTAATTCGATATTACTCGCGTATTGGTATAATAGACATTTTACTTGCGATTTGAGAATCGATTTACTCGCGTATTGGTATAATAGACATTTTACTGCGGATTTTAAATTCGATATTTATCGCGTTTGGTTATAATGCCATTTACTTGCGGATTTGATGAATCGATATTACTCGGATGTTGGTATAATAGACATTATTGCGATTATAGAATTCGATATTTACTCGCGTATTGGTATAATAGACATTTTATGCGGATTCGATAATTCGATATTTACTTGCGTATTGGTATAATAGACTTTTAATTGCGGATTTCGATAATCGATATTACTCGCGGTATTGGTATAATAGAATTTTCTGCGGATTTGAAATTCGATATTTACTGCGTATTGGTATAATAGACATTTTACTCGGGATTCGATAATTCGATATATACTCGCGTATTGTAACTAGACATTTTACTCGGATTGATAATTCGATATTACTGCGCGTATTGGTTATAGACATTTTATGCGGATTTGCTAATTCGAATTACCGCGTATTGGTATAATAGCATTTTACTGCGGATTGAGATTGCGATATTTACTCGCGTATTGGTATAATAGACATTTTACTTCGGATTTGATAATCGATATTTACTCGCGTATTGGGTATATAGACATTTTACTTGCGGATTTGAGAATCGATTTACTCGCGTATTGGTATAATAGACATTACTGAGGATTTGAGAATTCGATATTTACTCGCTATTGGTATAATAGACATTTTTACTTGCGGATTGAGAATTCGATATTTACTCGCGTATTGGTATAATAGACATTTTACTGCGAGCGGATTTAAATTCGATATTTACTCGCGTATTGGTATAATAGACATTTTACTTGAGGATTTGAATTCGATATTACCGCATTGGTATAATGACATTTACTTGCGATTTGAGATTCGATATTTACTCGCGTATGGTTAATAGACATTTACTTGCGGATTTAAATTCGATATTTACTCGCGTATTTGGTATAATAGACATTTTACTTGCGGATTTTAGATTCGTATTTACTCGCGTATTGGTATAATAGACAATTTACTCGCGGATTGTAATTCGATATTTACTCGCGTATTGGTATAATAGACTTTACCGCGGATTCATTAATTCGATATTTACTCGAGTATTGTATATATAGACATTTTACTCAAGGATTCGATAATTCTATATATTTACTCGCGTATTGGTATAATAGACATTTTACTTGGGGATTCGATAATCGATATTTACTCGCGTATTGGGATAATAGACATTTTACTCACGGTTTTGATAATTCGATATTTACTTGCGTATTGGTATAATAGCACATTTTCTGCGGATTCGATAATTCCAGATTACTCGCGTATTGGTATAATAGACATTTTACTGCATTTGAGAATTCGATATTTACTTGCGTATCGGTATAATAGACATTTACATCCGATTCGATAATTCGATATTTACTATGCGTATATGGTATAATAGACATTTTACTTGGATTCGATAATTCGATATTTAACTCGCGTATTGGTATAATAGACATTTTACTCACGGATTCGATAATTCGATTTTACTCGGTATTGGTATAAATAGATTTACTACGGATTCGATAATTCGATATTTACTCGCGTATTGGTTAATAGACATTTTACTTGCGGATTGTGAATTCGATATTACTCGCGTATTGGTATAATAGACCTTTACTTGCGGATCTATTAATTCGATATTTACTGCGATTGGTTAAAACATTTTACTGGCGATTCGATTTAATTCGATATTTACTGCGTATTGGTATGAATTTATAATAGACATTTTACTCGCGGATTTGTATAATTCGATAGTTACTCGCGTATTTGGTATAATAGACATTTTACTTGGATTTGAGAATTCGATATTTACTAGCGTATTGGTATAATAGACATTTACTTGCGGGATAAATCGTATTTACTCGCGTTTGGTATAATAGACATTTTACTGCGATTCGGATAATTCGATATTTATCGCGTATTGGTATAATAGACATTTTACTTGCAGGATTCGATAATTCGATTATTTCCTTGTATTGGTATAATGACATTTACTTGCGGAGGATTCGATAATTCGATTATTACTCGCGTATTGGTATAATAGATATTTTTATGCGGATGATAATTCGTATTTACTCGCGTATTGGTTAGAATAGACATGTACCGGGATTCGATTTAATTCGATATTTACTCGCGTATTGGTTACATAGACATTTTTATCACGGATTCGATAATTCGATATTTACTCGCGTATTGGTTATATAGACATTTACTCGCGGGATTTGATAATTCGATATTTACTCGCGTATTGGTATAATAGACATTTACTGCGGATTCGAGATTTCGATATTTACTCGCGATGGTATAATAGACATTTACTTGCGGATTGATAATTCGATATTTACTCGCGTATTGGTATATAAGACATTTTACTGTGGATTTGAGAATTGCGATATTTTAAACTGCGTATGGTGTATAATAGAATTTTACTTGCGGATTTGAATTCGATATTACTCGCGTTTGGTATAATAGACATTTTACTGCGGATTTGAGAATTCGATATTTACTGCGTAGGGTATAATAGACATTTACTTGCGGATTTGAATTCGATATTTACGCGCGTATGGTATAATAGACATTTTACTTGCGGATGAGAATTCGTATATATATTTACTCGCGTATTGGTATAATAGACATTTTACTTGCAGATTCTGAGAATTCGATATTTACTCGCGTATTGGTATATAGACATTTACTTGCGGATTTAATTCGATATTTACTACGTTTTGGTTTATATAGCATTTACTGCGGATTTAATCGATTTACTGGTATTGGTATAATAGACATTTTACTGCGGATTTTAATCGATATTACTCGTATTGGTATAATAGACATTTACTCGTGATTCGATTAATTCGATATTTACTCGCGTATTGGTATAATAGACATTTTATTCACGATTCGATAATTGATATTTACTCGCGTAGGTATAATAGACATTTTACTCGCGGATTTCGATAATTCGATTTTAACTCGCGTATTGGTAATGGTATAATAGACATTTTACTCGCGGATTCGATAATTCGATATTTCAATCGCGTTTTGTATTAATAGGACATTTTACTCACGGATTCGATAATTCTATTATTATCGCGTATGTATAATAGACATTTTACTGCGGATCGTATAATTCGATATTTACTGCGCATTGGTATAATAGCATTTACTCACGGATTCGATAATTTGATTTACTTGCGTATTGGTATAATAGCATTCATTTTTGCTGCGGATTGATAATTCATATTTACTGCGTATTGGTATAATAGACATTTTACTTGAGATTCGAAATTCGATATTTACTTGCCGTATGGTATAATAACATTTTACTGCGATTCGATAATTCGATATTTCTGCGTATTGGTATAATAGACATTTACTCGCGGATTCGATTAATTCGAATTTACTCGCGATTGGTATATAGACATTTTACTCCAGATTCGATAATTAATATTACTGCGTATTGGTATATAGACATTTTTCACGGGATTCGATAATTCGATATTTACTGCGTTATTGGTTATAATAGACATTTACTTGCGTATTCGTTGATTCGATATTTACTCGCGTATTGGTATAATAGACATTTTACTTGCGGATTCGATTAATTCGATATTACTCGCGTATTGGTATAATAGACATTTTACTGCGGATTGAAATTGAATTTACTCGCGTATTGGTATAATAGACATTTTACTTGCGGATTAGAATTCGGATATTTACCCTCGCGTATTGGTATAATAGACATTTTACTTGCGGATTTCGGAATTCGATTACTCGTGTATGGTATAATAGACATTTTACTTGCGGATTAAAATTCGATATTTACGGGTTTTGGTATATATAATAGACATTTTACTTGCGGATTTAGAATTCGATATTACTCGCGTAGGTATAATAGACATTTTACGGCGATATAGAATCGCGATATTTACTGCGGATTGGTATTAATAGAATTTTACTCGCGGATTGAGAATTCGATATTTAATGCGATGGTATAATAGACATTTTACTTGGAATCGATAATTCGATATTTACTCGCGTATTGTATAATAGAATTTTAACCTCGCGGATTGATAATTCGATATTTACCGCGTATTGGTATAATAGACATTTACTCGGGGATTCGATAATAAATTTACTGCGTATTGGTAATAGACATTTACTCACGGATTCGATATCGATTTACTCGCGTATTGGTATAATAGACATTTACTGCGGATTGATAATTCGATATTAATCGCGTATTGGTATAATAGACATTTTACGTGAGGATTTGAATATTCGATATTTACTGCGTATTGGTAAATAGACATTTTACACTGCGGATTTGATAATTCGTATTTACTCGTGTATGGTGATTATAAAGACATTTTACTTGCGGATTTGAGGAGAGGAATTCGATATTACATCGCGTATTGGTATATAGACATTTTACTGCGGATTTGAGAATTCGTATTTACTAGCGTATTGGTTATAATAGACATTTACTTGCGGATTTGGATTTGAGAATTCGATATTTACTCAGTATTGGTTAATAGATTTTACTTGCGGATTTGAATTCGTATTTACTCGCGTATGGTATAATAGACATTTTACTTGCGGATTCGATTAGAATTCGATATTTACTCGCGTATTGGTATAATAGACATTTACTTGCTGATTTGAGAATTCGATATTTACTCGCGTTTGGTATAATAGAATTTACTTGCGGATTTAAAGAAAATCGATATTACTCGCGTTTGGTATAATAGCATTTACTTGCGGATTTGAGAATTCGATATTTACTCGCGTATTGGTATAAAAGACATTTTACTTGCGGTATAAGAATTCGATATTTACTGCGTATTGGTATAATAGACATTTTACCATGCGGATCGATAATTCGATATTACTTGCTATTGGTATAATAGACATTTTACTGCGGATTCGATAATTCGATATTTACTGCGTATGGTATAAGAGACATTTACTCGCGGATTTGGATAATTCGATATTTACTCGCGTATGGTATAATAGACATTTACTCGTGGATTCGTAATTCGATATTTACTGCAGGGTTGGTATATAGACATTTTACTGCAAGGATTCGATAATTCGATTATTTACTTCGCGTATTGGTTATAATAGACATTTTACTGCGGTGATTTGATAATTCGATATTTACTGCGTATTGGTATAATAGACATTTACGCGGATTCGATAATTCGATATTTACTCGCGTATTTGTATAATAGACATTTTACTGCACGGATTCGATAATTCTATATTTACTCGCGTATTGGTATAATAGACATTTTACTTGCGGATTCGATAATTCGATATTTACTCGCCTATTGGGATAATAGACATTTATACGGTCGATAATCGATATTACTGCGTATTGGTAAATAACTTTCTAAGCGGATTCGATAATTCGATTTACTGCGTATTGGATAATAGACATTTTACTTGCAGATTTGAGAACGATATACTTGCGTATGGTATAATAGACATTTTACTGCAGATTCGATAATTCGATATTTACTCTGCGTATTGGTGTATAAAGACATTTTACTTGGATTCGATAATTCGATATTTACTCGCGTATGTATTGGTATAATAGACATTTTACTCAGGATTCGTAATATCGATTATTACTCGCGTTTTATTGGTTTTTTTATAATAGATATTTACTCACGGATTTCGATGTTAATGATATTTACTTGCGTATTGGTATAAAGACATTTTACTTGCGGATTCGTTAATTCGATATTACTCGCGTATTGGTATAATAGACATTTTACTTGCGGATTCGATAATTCGATATTTACGCGCGTATTGGTATAATAGACATTTTACTTGCAGATTCGTTAATTCGATATTACTTGCGTATTGGTATATAGACATTACTCGCGATTGTTAATTCGATATTTACGCGTATTGGTATAATAGACATTTTACTTGAGATTTGAGAATTCGATTTTACTCGCGTATTGGATATAATAGACATTTTACTTGCGGATTCAAAATTCGATATTTACTCGCGTATTTGGTATATATGACATTTTACTTGCCGGATTGAAATTCGATATTTACTGCGTATTGGTTAATAGACATTTTACTTGCGATTTAAGAATTCGATATTTACTCTGCGTATTGGTATAATAGACATTTTACTTGCGGATTCGTTAATCGATATTACTTGCGTTTGGTTTATAATAGACATTTACTTGCGGATTTTGATAATTCGATATTTACTCGCGTATTGGTATAATAGAATTTTACGCGGATTTGATAATTCGATATTTACTCGCGTATTGGTATAATAGACATTTTACTCGTGGATTCGATTAATTCGATATTTACTGCGTATTGGTATAATAGAATTTATCTACGGATTGATTAATTCGATATTACTCGCGTATTGGTATAATAGACATTTTACTCGCGGATTTGATAATTCGATATTACTCGCGATTGGTATAATAGACATTTACTTGCGGATTTTGAGATTCGATATTTACTTGCGTATTGGTATAATATACTTGCGGATTTGTTAATTCGATGTTTACTCGCGTATTGGTATAATAGACATTTTACTTGCGGATTTGATAATTCGATATTTACTCGCGTATTGGTATAATAGACATTTACTGCGGATTTGAAATTCGATATTTACTCGCGTATTGGTATAATAGACATTTACTTGCGGATTTGATAATTCGATATTTACTCACGTATTGGTATAATAGACATTTTACTGGGATTGAAATTCGATATTTACTCGCGTATTGGTATAATAGACATTTTATTGCGGATCGTGAAATTCGATATTTACTCGCGTATTGGTATAATAGACATTTTACTTGCGGATTTGAAATTCGATATTTACTCGCGTATTGGTAAATAGACATTTTACTTGCGGATGTTAATTCGATATTTACTGCGTTTGGTATAATAGCCATTTTACTCGCGATTGAAATTCGATATTTACTCGCGTATTGGTATAATAGACATTTTACTTGCGGATAAAGAAATTCGTATTCTTGCGCTATGGTATAATAGACATTTTACTGCGGATTCGATAATTCGATATTTACTTGCGATGTATGGTATAATAGACATTTTACTGCGGATTCGATAATTCGTATTTACTCGCGTATTGGTATAATAGACATTTTACTCGCGGATTTGATAATTCGATATTTACTCGCGTATGGTATAATAGACATTTTCTCTGGATCGATAATTCGATATTTACTCGCGTATTGGTATAATACGACATTTTACTTGCGGATTCGATAATTCGATATTACTCGCGTATGTTATAAGTAAATAGACATTTACTCGCGGATTTGATAATTCGATATTACTCGGTATTGGTATAATAGACATTTACTGCGGATTCGATAATTCGATATTTATGCATTGGTTATAATAGAATTTTACTCGACGGAATTCGATATTTCATTATTACTCGCGGATGGTAATAGACTTTATTGCGATTCGATAATTCGATATTACTCGCGTATTGGTATAATAGACAGTTTACGCACGATTTCGATAAGTCGATATTTACTTGCGTTATTGGTTAAATACGATTTTTACTTAGCGGATTCGATAATTCGATATTTATCGCGTATTGGTATAATAGACAATTTTACTTGCAGATTTGAGAATTCGATATTTACTTGGCGATTTGGTATAATAGACAATTTTACTGCGATTCGATAATTCGATATTTTACGCGTATATTGGTATAATAGACATTTTACTTGCAGGATTCGAAATTCGATATATTTCTGCGTATTGGTTTATAATAGACATTTTACTACGGATTCGATAATTCGATATTACTCGCGTATTGGTATAATAGACATTTACTGCCGGATTCGATAATTCGATATTTATTGCGTATTGGTATAATAGACATTTTACTTGCGGATTTGAGAAATCGGATTTACTTGCATATGGTATAATAGACATTTACTTGCGGATTCTGTTGTATTCGATATTTACTCGCGTATTGGTATATAGACATTTTACTTGCGGATTCGTATAATTCGATATTTACTCGCGTATTGGATAATAGACATTTTACTTGCAGATTCGTTAATTGATATTTACTTGCGTATTGGTATAATAGACTATTTACTCGGGGATTGTGAATTCGATTTACTCGCGTATTGGTATAATAGACATTTTACTTGCGGATTTGAGGAATTGCGATATTTACCGCGTATTGGTATAATAGACATTTTACTGCGGATTAAAATTCGATATTTACTCGCGTTTGGGTAAATAGACATTTTACTTGCGGATTTTGAGAATTCGATATTTACTCGCGTATTGGTATAATAGACATTTTATGCGTTCGATAATTCGTATATTACTCGCGTATTGGTATAATAGACATTTTACTGCGGATTTGAGAATTCGAGATTTACTCGCGTATTGGTATAATAGACATTTTACTCGCGGATTTGAAATTCGATATTTACTCGCGTATGGTATAAAGACATTTTACTGGATGGAGTTTAATTTCGATATTTACTCGCGTATTGGATAATAGACTTTACTGCGGATTGATAATTCGTATTACTAGCGTGATTGGTATAATAGACATTTACTTGCGGATTTGATGAATTCGATATTATACTGCGTAGTGGTATAATAGACTTTACTTGCGGATTTGAAATTCGATATTACTCGCGTATTGGTATAATAGACATTTTACTGCGGTTTTGAGAATCGTGTATTACTCCGTATTGGTATAATAGACATTTTACTTGCGGATTTGAGAATTCGATATTTACTGCGTTATTGGATAATAGACATTTACTGCGATTGGAAGAATTCGATATTACTGGTATTGGTATAATAGACATTTACTTGCTGATTTGGAATTAGATTACCGCGTATTGGTATAATAGAACATTTCTAAGTGCGGATTAAAAATTTTGCAGATTTACTCGCGTATTGGTATTATAGCATTTTAACTTGCGGATGAGAATTCGATATTTACTCGCGTATTGGTATCTAATAGACATTTACTTGAGATTGAATCGATATTACTCGCGTATGTAGAATAGACATTTACTTGCGGATTCGATAATTCGATATTACTTGCGTATTGGTATATAGACATTTTACTTGCGGATTCGATAATTCGATATTACTCGCGTATTGGTATAATAGACATTTTACTCGCGGATTTGTTGTAATTCGATATTTACTCGCGTATTGGTATAATAGACATTTTACTCTGGATTCGATAATTCGTATTTACTCGCGTATGGTATAATAGAATTTTACTACGGATTGTAATTCTGATATTTAATTCGCGTTATTGGTATAATAGACATTTACTTGCGGATTTTTGAGAATTCGATATTACTCGCGTAGTGGTATAATAGACATTTTAACTGCGGAATTAGATATATTACTATTCGATCATTTTTACTTCGCGATTTTGGTATAATGAGACATTTTACTCAGGATTCGATAATTCATATTACTCGGTATTGGTATAATAGGACATTTACTTGCGGATTCGATATTCGATTTACTGCGTATTGGTATAAATAGACTTTTACTCCGGATTCTGATAATTCGATATTTACTTGCGGTATTGGTATAATAATAGCATTTTACTGCGGATTCGATAATTCCATATTACTCGCGTATTGGTATAATAGACATTACTTGCGATTTGAGAATTCTGATATTACTGCGTATGTATAATAGACATTTTACTGCGGATATTGTAATTCGATATTACTTGCGGTATTGGTATAAATAGACATTTTACTTGCGGATTGATAATTCGATATTTTACTCGCGTATTGGTATAATAGACATTTTACCGGATTGATAATTCGATATTTACTCGCGTATTGGTATAATAGACATTTACTCGGAATTGATTAATTCGAAGATTTTACTTGCGGTATTGTATAATAGACATTTACTTGCGGATTGAGAATTCGAATTTACTTGCCGATTGGTATAATAGACATTTTACTTGCGGATTTGAGATCGATATGTTACTCGCGTATTGGTATATAATAGACATTTACTTGGATTGAAATTCGATATTTACTCGCGTATTGGTATAAATAGACATTTTTACTTGCGGATTTGTTAATTCGATATTTTACTGCGTATTGGTATAATAGACATTTTACTCGGGATTTGAATTCGATCCTATGTTACTCGCGTTGGTATAACTAGACATTTTACTTGTTGATTTGAGAATTCGATATTTTAGCGCGTATTGTTGGGTAAATAGACATTTACTTGGCGGATTTAAAAATTCAGATATTTACTGCGTTTGGATAATAGCCATTTTACTTGCGGAGATTGAAATTCGATATGTACTCGCGTATTGGTATAATAGACATTTTAATGCAGATATAATTCGAGTATTTAACTTTGCGTATGGGTATAAAGACATTTACTTCGGATCGATAATTCGAATTTACGTGCGATTGGTATAATAGAATTTTACTGCGGATTCGATAATTCGATATTTACTCGCGTATGTGTTATAATAGACATTTTACTCGCGGTATTCGATAATTCGATATTACTCGCGTATTGGTTAATAGACATTTACTCGTGGATTGATTAATTATTATTACTCGCGTATGGTACAATAGACATTTTACTCACGGATTCGATAATTCGAAGTTTACTCGCGTATTGGTATAATAGACATTTACTCCGGATTCGATAATTCGATATTTACTCGCGTTATGATAATAGACATTTACTCGCGGATTCGATAATTCGATATTACTAGCGTATTGTGTATGTAATAGACATTTTACTCACGGATCGTACTTCTATTACTGCGCGATTGGTTATTAATAGACATTTTATGCGGATCTTTAATTCGATATTTACTGCGTATGGATAATATGACATTTTACTCCGGTTTGCGTAATTCGCATATTACTGCGTATTGGTATAATAGCTTTTGCTGCGGAGATTAGAATTCGATTTTACTCGCGTATTGGTATAATAGACATTTTACTTGCGAGATTTACGGATTAGAATATTTATTGGTATAGGTATATAGACATTTTTATTCAGAGGCGATTCGATAATCGATATTTACGGCGTATTGGTATAATAGACATTTTACTTGCGGGATTTCGATTAATTGCGATATTTACTCGAGATTGTAGTTGTGTTTGGGTAATAGATTTTACTCAAGATCGATGAATTCTGATATTTATGCGTATTGGTATATATAGACATTTTTACTTGGGGGATTCGTTTAATTTCGATATTTACTAGCGATTGGATAAATAGGAACATTCACTGGAGGATTCGATAAGTTTATTCACGAAAGTGCAATATATGTGCAGATGCTAAACATTTCCAGTATGATTAACGTACTCTTTTTCCACTTGTCCAAACGCATTTTCAAAGTGTAGATATTAACAATGTAAAGTGCTGTGCTCCCATGTATATATATGTTTCTCCCACTGTAGTTGCATTCCACGTGACTTACCAGTCTGTCCCTTCCCAGACACAATCTGGTGAAAACAGATGGCAATCCGCACGTGCAAAATGCAATTCAAACAAAAAATTTTGACACTTTCAACCTATCAGTATTTCTTTATGATCTTTACTCAAAAACGTGGATGAAATATCACGTTATTCCTCCATTTCTGTTTTGTGCTTGCTTCTGTGTAGAGATGGACTTATTCAGTTCGAACAGACTCGGACTTCTCGAACTATCCCGGACCCGGTTTCTCGGACTTTCAAACTTTTCGGACTTTCGGTAATTATCGAACGTTCGTTGTTTGCTAACTCTCGAAGGTATTGTTCGTTTTCGCTGACCCTCGAAAGTATCATTCGGTAACCCTCGAATTGGCCGTAACCCTCTAATGTAGCTTGTGCAAAACCCGACAATTGCCCGCTAGTGTTTAGTAAGTGTTTTACCAACTTTTGGTGATAGTGCCATGTTC
>JAACNH010005283.1:0-20812 GCA_019447015.1 Hymenochirus boettgeri | reverse complement strand
AGGCTAAGGAGGGCAAGTGTGTTTGGGGGTGCCTGCCTGTGCTTTTGGGGTGTAAGGGGGGAAAGTAAGGAGGGAAGGGTGTTTGGGGGTGCCTGTCTGTGCTTTTGGGGTTTGGGGGTGTTAAGGAGGAGAAAGTAAGGAGGCAAGAATGTTTGGGGGTTGGGGGGTGCTGTTTTGCTTTTGGGGTGTAAGGAGGAGATAGTAAGGAGGGCAAGGGTGTTTGGGGGTGCCTGCCTGTGCTTTTGGGTGTAAGGAGGAAAAGTAAGGAGGGCAAGGATGTTTGATGGGGGTGTTTGGGCTGCTTGCCTGTGCTTATGGGGTGTAAGGAGGAGAAAGTAAGGAGGGAAGGGTGTTTGGGGGGTGTTTAGGGGTGCCTGCCTGTGCTTTTCTTCCCACACTATTATGCCAGGGCCAGCTAGCCCTGGCATTGGTAAAATGGATGAAATTGGCAGTGGTAAACAGATGGCAATATCTGTGCAATTCTTAATGACAAACATTTACCACTGACAATTTGCCAACCAATTAACAATGCCTGTATGGCATATTGGCAGTTGGCAGTGGTAAATGCCACTTGAGCACAGACAATGCCACACATATTCAATGCAATTTCCTGTATGCCAGCATTGATAAATCAAAATGGTTGGCAAATGGCAGTTGTGTGGCATTGTCTGTGTACCATGTGGCATTTTACCACTGCCAATATGCCTATTTTACTAATGTCTATGCCAACTTGGCATACAGCGTTGGTAATTGGTTGGAAAATTGGCATTGATAAAAGTGCCAACCATTTTTCTAGCTCCAGTTTTTCTACCATCTTATAAGTGTCTGTGTGTCAAGCAATTTACCATCGGTGTAAATAGACTTACCAGTGGTCCGTGTACTACACTAACATTTTTACCACTCTCTTTGTGCAAAGCATTTTACCAGCTTCTATTTACTAGCATATATCAGTGTCTGTGTGGCAACATTTTACCAGTCTTGTGCCAACTATTTTACCAGTGTCATGTACTACCATTTTTACCTTTTCTGTTTGCCAAGCATTACCAGTGTTGATGTGCAAAGCATTTTACTAGCTTCTACGGTGCTACGCATTATATCAGTATCTGTGTGGCGAGCATTTTACCAGTCTGTGTGCCAACTATTTACCAGTTTCTGTATACTAAGCATTTTTACCATCTCTGTTTGCCAAGCATTTACCAGTTTGATGTGCAAACATTTTACCAGAAATAAAACCATAGATGCTAAGAATAAAAAGTTAATTTTAAGAGAGAAATATTTTTGAGACGTCATGAACAGAATATTAAATTACATTAACAATGGCAATGGTCAATATAGCATTCCAGGGTCACAGAAAAAAAGTAGGAGAAAGCAATATGGAAATTTCCTCACCATCTTAGAATCTAGCACACTATGAACACATTTTAGGGGAACTTCTCCAGTTACCACATTGCTCATCTGATAATTGAGTCCAACCATACAAAATTAAGTAATTACCATGCTGGCTAAGCAGTAGAATCTGAAATTCTATCTGATATCATCACAGTTTTACTCTATCATTATGGATACTACTCAAGATATATCCAGAATTGACCAGTTAAGTCAATTTATCAATATGTCACTGTTTGACAGGATGAGTCTCTTAGGACAACCGATAATTGAGGTATTTCTGGGTTTTCAGGCAGAAGAAGACCAAGTGCTGCCGGTCTTGAGAAAGATATTGTCCAAAGTATAGAGGAAAGGGGTCTAGAGCTTAGTAAATGTTTGTGGACAAGGATATGATGGAGCAGCAACAATTAGTGGTGTATACAGTATAAAGGGGTACAAGCTCGTATTTCGGAGAAAGAGCCAAATTCCTTATACTGTATGTGCACTGTACTGCCATAATTTGAATTTGGTGATACAGGAGGCTGTTGCGGAATTCCTGATATCACAAGCCCTCTATTTATTTTTTGCTGAAAGTATAAAGCAATGGAGTGTACTTCCTCTTTTACCACCGAAAGTACTCTGACACTAAAACGCTTGTGTCCACACGTTGGTCCTCACAATACGACTCACTGCTTGCCCTCGCTTCCACTCATAGTATCATGAAAGCACTTTCAAAGATAAATCTGACATCCCAAAGGTAACGAAAGACAACAAGAAGAAGATAGAATGTTTCCATTTGTTTTCCTCGTTTTTCTTCAGAGATATTAGAAACCCTTAATTCCATTTCTAAGTGTTGCAGGCAGAAATGGATCTGTCCTTTGCTGCTTATCTAATACAAAATGCCACAGCAGTTCTCAGGGAATACAAAATATATGAGGATGCCAAAATATCTCACTTGCAGGAAAGTGGGATACCTGCAAGTTTTGATAAAAAAAGAGTGGCTAAAGTGAAAAGACATTATGATGAACTGTGTGAAGATGAATGTTGGAAGATCCTGAAAGCCGTTTTCAAAGCTGCAGTATTTTAATGCACATTAGACATTATTAATTATCAGTTTCTAGACGCTTTGCAGGGATGAACACCATGGTTCAGAGGGGTAACAGGAGGCTAGGAGGGGCTGCCGGGAAGGGGCCGCAGTGGGTGGTCGCGACCACGCGCCGCACACCCCCCCCCAAGCAGCCCTCCAACCCCGCCCTGCCCGCCGCTGGCAGGAGGGGAAGGGCCCGATGGGAGGGGTGGAGGCACCCTCCAGCGGGCCCTGAGAAGGGCCTTTTGGGGCTTTGGCGGGGTCACCCCCATGTGGCGTCTCTTAAAAGAGCCCTTGGGCGGCGTCATCTTTCTTCCAGTCTCGGTGACACCAGCTCTACTGAGGCCGCCGACCCCCGAGAGGTACCCCTGCGGCGCGCCAGGTACCCCCGGCGGGCGCTGTGACCTCAACGGGGCCGATGTTGCCGGCGTCTTGATCAGACGCGACGTATTCGTGCTGGCGACACCAACCCCACTCAGGTCGCCGATGCCAGCAGACTCACTGTGGCCGCCACCGCTTCAACCTTTCCAGAAATCTGATTGGTTAATGTAAAACATGTAAACCAAGCATTAAAAAACTGACCAATCAGAAATGGATTAGGGTTTTCTGCAAACTCTATAAAGAGGTGCACTTCGCTGCGGAACTCAGATGCCACGCAGTAGATGGCTGAAGATGAAGAAAGAAGCGGCTGGCAACATTGGCTCTGCTGAGGCCAGCGGTGCCAGCGGGTGGTCGCCGCCGCGGGGGTTGAGGGCGGGTGGGCGGGCCTCCCGGGGCGGGTGCGACCACCCGCCGTGGGTTGCCTGCTCATCCCTGCCATGGGGAGGCTAGTATCGGCTGCTTTCGCCACCTTCAAGATGGTGAAGCAAAACAGTCGATACTAGCGTGCGAAACAGATACTGCCGCTTTATAAATAGAAGCGGCGGTAACAGGTAAGTATCGGCGTGAAAGGTTAACGCCGATTTATAAAGCTCGTAACTTTTCGCGGAAGTTTTCGGACATTAATAAATCACGGTTAAATGCGATTTATGCAGAATGTCAGGGAAAACGGCTGCGAACTTAACAAAGCTTTATAAATATGCCCCATAGGGTCTTTTGAAAAATGCCTATAACTGTTTATATTTTTTGTTTAGTTTAACTGCAGTTTGTTAACAAGTTAATGTTAGTTAAATTACCTGCCCGAAGATATGAAAATATGAGTCTACTTTAACCTAGAAGAAAAACATCTCTCTCATTCTGCAAGCCATAAAGGCCAGCTATCTTTAAAACAGTAAATAAAATGTACATGGTTTTATTATTACCGTGTCTTACTTTAATGTATTATTGCTGTTATTGTGCTCTATTATTCTGAATCAGGCCCATGGGTCGTAGCTATGCCACTGAAAAGGAATCTTCCATCCCATGGTCCCTGTAGATGTAACATGTGTAGTATAACAATTATTGGTGTTAGGGTTTTTACAACTGGTAGATAATAAAAGGAAGATTTTCAAGATGATGTTCATATTCCAAAAGTTCATGTTATTATTGTAACTAGATCCATAAGTTGTATAGAGCAGACAAAGCTTGTGAACAGCTGGAATTAGTCACATAGGTTCAGTATAGTTGATTTAATTACTTTTTTGCTTCATAAACCAGCATAATTCAGGTTCAGTTCAATAATACTACCCAGTCGCTATAGATTAGCAGGTTATGTAATGATAAAAATGAAAAAGCATAGTGGTCCTCGGGTATTAGTAAGCCCCCCGATGCCCAGTATTGATATCAGTGATTCTTTGTTTAATTACATTAAAGCTGATTACATACAGAAATTACTCACCCTTTTAAGTTGTTAGCTCATCATTTGGACATATGTATGTTGTCTGATACTGTATAAGAAATTTGTTTTCATTGTACTTTCTTGCATGTTTTTAATTATTTCTTCTTATCTTAATTGCTTTTTTTTTAGTTTGAATATTGCATCATAAAAAGTATTTACCCCTAATAAAATACTATAGAAGTTTGTAAATGATGAAGCAAAGATGGTGAGAAAAGCTCTCTGTATAAAAAATATTTTCCCCCACTACAACAACAAGATTAAGATTTAAGGATTAAAATAAATATAACATTAGCCTAAGGTGAACCCCACAGTTTTTTCCTAAAAACCTACAAAGCAAAATCCTGCGCTAAGTATTTGAGATTTTGGGTCATTGTGAAATTTTATAGTCAGGTTTTAAAAATCAATTACCCAGTTACCCACTAGCTAAAAAATATGCTACAGATAATCTAAATACAGGACCGGTAGCCCATATGAACTCTATGCATCATTCAAGTGTTTAACTATTGTTTTTTCAGAGTATTAATTACTATATTAAGAGTAGTTTAAGGTATTTAGTTTCCTTTTAACCTTTTGGAATTCTTGTTTAAGCTAAAAAAGGAACAAAGATAGACAATTTTTTTAAATTGTTGATTGGTAATTTATTCAATACTTTATTGAATGTTAAATTCATACAATCTATACCCCTACCTCAGGAGGAGGCTGTCTACACTTCTGTTGTAAAGATTTCAATCAATATCTATTCACATTATGAAACACCAAACAAACCATTAGGCAAGTTTGCCTTGGGAAAGTAATGCTGTGCTATGTGACTATTTTATACCACATTCAGCTTGTTTGGAAATTGTTATTCTGGGCACAGTCGGTCTGCTTGCAGAACCTATTATCATTTAAAACAGTGTTAAGTTTGAACCTACAGGAAATGAATTATCTGCCATACCATCATTTAGTTTGGTTTTGCAAGGAAGTGGTCACTTTTACATAAGACTGATAAACCTTTTAATAGCACTGTCTAATTTATTTCTTTGCATTTTAGCTTTCTTATAGCACTGTGCTTTCATCTGTTTTCAGATTTCACTTTGGTGAAGACTTTGGTTCAGTTATGATTATCATTTATACTGTACAACATTACAGCTAAAAAAGCCAATACTATATAGTACTTTATTTATGTACAGTGGGTTGATAATTCTCCCAATTTGTGATACTGTGCTGTAAGAGAACATTTTCATTGTTCACACTACATTTCATAAAAACTTAATTATAACTATTTGTAATAAGTTTTAATTCAAAATGGTTGGACCATGTTGCATAGCTACTTTTATAAAACAAGGCTTGAGCGTATGGGACTTAAAGCCTCTCATGTTCATTTTAATCTACTGCAAGAACTTGTTAGAGAAGGTCACTCCCACTACCAATCCTCTTACTGTCCAATTAGGCAAGAAATTAATGTAACTGAAGGCAGAAAACAGTTATCTTATCCATTTAATTAGGGCTTTATATTTCTATTAATGCCATTTACAGAAGTATTGTTTATAGTACATTGCTGAATTTATTTGGGGGGGTTGTTTTCTAAAAAAAAAATGGTTTTAGTTACCTTCCTTTAGTTAAGTTCTAAGGGGCATCTATACCAGAAAATAGGTTATTTCAAATTGACCATAACTGGAGACTACATTCTTCCCAACCACCCACTGTATCATTTTTTTGTTGATCTGCCCCCTATTTCTTAGATATCCAATCTAAAACTTCTTATATTTCAGCTGTCAATCAAGTTCCTTGCTCTCAAAAACTCTTCTTCTGTTAGTAGTTTTACTGTAGCTGGAATGGTGAAAGAGTTTTGACAGTTGGAATGCTGTATGCTGTGTGCAGGCTTGACAGTTGATTTGTGGGGGAAAGTCGGGTCGGATGGAAGTGGGAGTGGTTAAAAGAGGGAGGGGGGATACTGCTCCTAAACAAAATGTGTGCGGGATTGAAGGCATGCAGCAACACACGCAAATCAAGAATGCTACTAAGTGCTACATGTATTCAATTATAATTAGATGAGGAACAATTCATTTTTTCAGTATAGTGTTTCATTTAAATTCAAAAAATATTCCATGAATATCCTGGTAGATAATTGGTTATTTACTGTAATAACCTAGGTTGTACTATAACAGTTTATTTGAAACATTAACCAATGTAAAACATTTCCGTGGAACGATATGTACACCATGTGATTTAAATTGAATCTATAATTTTATATCTATATTTATATATCTATATTTATAGAGTGGGCTAGGGTGGCACATTGTCCATGGATGAAAGTTGGTTAATGTATAGAGGATACAGAGAGCAGTTATTAATGGGCTTCGTAAAATGGACTAAAGTTCTGGGGGTGCCATGGGGTTTTGTGTTGGGCCACTTCTATTTAATCTGTTTATTATTTTGGAAGTGGTATTGTCACAAGGTTTCTGTATTTGCCTACGACAAACTTTGTCGACCATTAAAATCTTCAAGGATATGCAATTATTGCAGGTGGATCTAAATAGATTGTCACAATTGGCAGATAGAGTTCAATTTTGTTAAATGTTAGGTGATGCATTTTGGACATAAAACCTGCTGGTTGCTTATACTATAAATGGCCCAGTGTGAATCCAGTTGGAAAGGATCTTGGTTTTGGTGGATAACAAACTTAAGTACCCAAGCAGTCCAGGCAGCATTGCAATATTGTTTTAAATAAAGAGAGGTATGATTCAGGGAGAAAAATGTTATTCTCCCTCTTAACAAAGCATGGTAAGGCCTCATTTGGAATATGCAGGGCAATTTTGAAATCCTGTGTCAAAAAGGACATCTAGGAATTGGAAAGGGTTCAGAGAATTGCAACTAAATAAAGGGAATAGGGGAATTTGCATATGGATATGAAAGTTAAAGGAAGGCCACACTAAAAATGGGGATCAAACACTCATTTATTACGTGCTGAACAAAAGCCAATACACACATTTCGGGAAGATTAAGCCCCCTTCCTCAGGTGTAGTAGTACTACTGAGGAAGGGGGCTTAGTCTCCCCGAAACATTGTGTATTTGGCTTTTGTTCAGCACAGTAATAAATGAGTGTTAAATTCACCATTTTGTGCCTCCTTTCAACTCTTTAATATTGATACTTACCTGTTGTGGCACAGTTTTCAGGGGTGCACCTCACATTCTTCCTGCTCGGACTTTGCAAGTCTTCTTATACGGATATTGAATATGGAACCAAATTGGGTACATACAATATACTCACTAGAGAAAAGGCTTTGCATGTGTATATGATTACTGTGTATAAATACATAACGGCCATTCAATACTGGGCACTGTTCACCAAAAGAGCATGTCAGCGGACATGCGAACATCCCTTAAGCCATGGAGAACAAAAAGGCTTCAAGTTCGGAAAGGGTTTTTTCACTGTAACAACGTAAAATATGGAACTGTCATTGGAGGTTTGATGGCAGGTTCAACTCGATAGTTTCAAAAGAAAGCTGGATGAGTTTCTGAAAACAAGGAATGTTGCAGGTCACTGGTATTGATACATAAAGTAGAGTTGATCCAGGTAAACTTCTGATTTGGAGTCAGGAAGGAATTTTGTTCCCCTTCACAATTCTGTTGTTTTTTTTGTTTTTTTCCTTCCAGTTAGGCAGGAAATGTGGGTATTGCGGAGTAGGTTGAACTGGATGGACATATGTCTTTATTCAACCTCAAATACTATAATATTAATCTTATTTAAATATTTAAATATATTATGTATTATATTTTCTATATCATGTAGTTATATCTCATTTATATGTGTATTTATTATCTATATTAATATAGGGATATGGACCCCCAACGGTAAATTAAAAGTATATATATATATATATATATTCCAAAATACACAAATCAGTGAGTGCACCCCTGGGCGTCCTATTATAGCGTCCATGGGGTCCTTGTTTAAACCAATCGCACAGTAGTGGACCACTTTTTACAGCCCTTTGTGAGAAAGATGCGGTCGATATAAGGGACAGCACAGAACTATGTGTACTTTTGAATGAATTTGAGGGTGACCTGTCTGAGATAGTACTCATACATGTGACGTGTCCAGCCTCTATACGGTCATTCCTCCAAAACAGGGCATTAAAATATGTAGAGAAGCTTTGTCCAGTGTCCGTGGCAAGGTCCTCCAGTCGATTTGTCATAGACCTCTTGTCTTATTTTAAACCAACAATCATTTTCGCTTTGAATATTTGGTACTGCAATGCTCCAATGTGGCCCCCTCCTTTGCAACCTTTACAGGCAATAGTCGAGGAGACGTAAATTTTCCCAAGTTTGAGACTGATATAATCCTGTACAGGAGATATATTGATGATGTCTTCATTATGTTTAGAGGGGACCGTGTGGAGCCCAACGGTTTGTTGAGGGCCTCAATAAGCTTGAGACGCCGATTAAGCTAAGTATGTGTGTTAATAAAACAGTGGTCGATTTTTTGGATCTTAGAATCATGTGAAAGATAACAAATTGGGCACCACTTATATAGAAAAAGCACTGATCACAATACCATTCTGCATCGGGACAGTTATCACCCCAAGCAACAAGTGTTAAGTATTCCTTACTCTCAATTTTTGAGAGTGCTTAGAAATAATTCCAACCCTGCCAATGTGGAAATACTGCTACAAGAAATGCTGGAAAGATTTATTTTAGAGGCTATGAGAAGGATCTGCTTTTAGCACAAGCTGCCAAGGCATGCAGTCAGGTGTCGTTGGTTCCGACATTCACAGAGGGGATCACCACCCACATGCTGGTTTACCAGGTGAGAGACCACATTGGTACTAGGTTATCCCCCTTCTAGCCAACACATCAAACACAGAGTGTCTTTAAACATTGGGATGTGTTAAGTCTGACTATTCTCTGTCTTTTCATAATTTGGGGGTTAGGTGGCCCACAGAAGAGGTCCTAACCTCAGGAATTGTGTAGTGAAAACGGATGTTACCCCTTCGTGAATCACAACAAGGAAGTTGGTTGAACACGAAAACTAGGGGCTGTGGAGATGTCTGGGGTGTCAGACTTGCCGTTGGTGGGTAAGGATTTTCCGCATCCCCCCATGTTAAAAGATTTGACATCAGATTTAGACTTACCTGCACATCCACACATGTGATTTAATGTTGACTTGCCCTTTTGCCTTTACTAATTGGTAAAACCTGCACGACCGTCAGAGAACGGATGAATAACCACAGAGCAAGTATCAGGTTGTTCCTGTCTGAACAAGGATGGTAAAGGACTCCAAACACGGGACTTCAGGTCTAGGCACTTCAAAGTGGCTGGTCACAACTTATCTATGTTTAAATGGATGGCCATAAACCATGAACCGGAGACTGTACGTGGCCCACTGAGTAAGATAAGAGGTTACTCTCCAACTGGAGGTACATTGGATCAAGAGACTGATATGGTTGCACCCAGGGGACTTAATGAAATGGTGTCACTAGCATGCTTTTTGTAGTGTGTACCTAAATGTCTCAGTTTCCAGTGATCGATTCACTGTTGGTTGCTTGGGGTGTCTAGATGCTCCTCTCGCTCGTTGTTTACTTATACAGTTTTATTGAGTATAACTGTTTTGTTCAGTCTTAACAAGGTTGTGTGGTACAAATGTAGATGGCTTTATTTGCCTGGGATATGTCATGTGCATATAATGATGTTTTTTAGGGTTGGGGGTGATGTATTTTAGGATATGTTTTTGTTTATTTGATTTCACACTTCAAGGTTTAAGGGTACGAGGGTTGTGGTGTCCCATGGCCCTATAAGATGGTGAAAGAACCGGATATGATGACCTGATGACGGCCCGTATTATAAGTCCTTTAAGTGCCCTCTTTGGTGGTCGTTTATGTCTTTTGGAAATGGAGGTTCCCACCTGGGCATTTTGTGGTGAAAGGAATTGCGGACAAATTCAAGTTTTTTCATATATATATATATATATATATATATATATATATAATCCACTACCCACACCCCATAGACTTTTACAAAAATGCCTTAAAATCCCCCCAAAATAAACTCCTCACTTGAAGTCCAATACAACCCCCATATTGCACCCCTGTTTAGGGTGGTCTAGCATATAAATCCCCCCCCCCCAAAGGATACTTTTCACAGCAGAAACCTCTACACAATCCTCAAAATCCTGCACTTCTCCACATTGGTTACCAACCTAAATCTTGTCATTTCTAATGCGTGAAATGCAAATTTGTGAGGGTATTGTATTATTATGTCTTGAAATAAACGAGGATATAGGGTTGTTGGTTTATATCTCAAAGGCTAGACTTGTTTTCTTCTCTGTATGCAAGATAACACATTCATTTCCTATGGGCTACAACTTCTGTTTTAGACTTTTATTTTATGTGAAAGTAAATTTTTCTTTATACAATGGAAAAACACAAGTGGCTTAAAATAAAAGACTCTGCGTGTTACCTCTAACGTGTTATTTGAGATAGAACACAAATTGTACCAATTGAAACAATTCCAATATCATGAATAGAGTAAAAAAAAAAAGTTATTCAAGGAGCCTAAATCAGCTTGCGAATGCCCTTTGCAATGATTCATTTCAAGTGGATTGATTTCTATAGTTTCCATTCAGTACATAAAAACATAACTGTAGAACTGCTGCACACAAGTCTAATAACTGTCTTTTAAATTGATTCTGAACATTCATTTCTGGGAACTTTAAATCTTAAATAATATACCTATCTTTTCATGCATTGTGTGTGTGTGTGTGGTGTGTGTGTGTGTGTGTGTGTTACCTATGGGGAAAAACAGAAGTCACCAACCAAGGAGTTCCATGATCAATACATTTGCTTATATAAAGGTCACAAGTGCACTCTCTGGTTTCTTACCTTCCCTGTATTGTCGGTCATTGGGTAATAAAGTAATTGGATGGAGTAAGTCTTATACTGTAGGTGTATGGGAACCTTTAATTATTCTGCATTAATATTTGTAAAGCCCCAGAACTTTATATATTTGTGTTTGTGCATTTACAGCATTGCTCAAGTTAACAGTAGAACCAGGGTTATTTTGTGCATTAATTATACTATACAAATTAGCACCATTTTAAACGATAAAACTTTTATTGAATCTCCCTGTTAATACCTTAAAGGAACTAATGACACCAGACAACACTGCCCTAATAGCCAAAGGACATTTACAAAGATACAATAAGCTGTACATCTTTAGTCGCAGTACACTTCGCATGTGTCACAAACTTACCTGCCACTCCGGTCCCGTGCTGCTCCACACGGTAGGTGGCATCATAGACATCACAACGCGAGAATTCAAATGCCAGCGTCCTCCTGGACCCGACACCCCGAAAGTAGCTTTTCTCTACCCCTGGCTTCTTATACCCTGCTACTCACCTCTCGTATCCAGTATTTCCTTACCTTGTACCTTACCTGTTCCAGTACCTTTTATCCAGCTTACATTTCCCAGCAGCACTTGGTATCCAGATACAGATCCCAGCCAACTTGGTATCCACATCAGTTCCCACACACCTTTATCCAGCATACAGTTCCCAGCAGCACCTTGGTATCCAGCCATATAGTTTCCACAGCACCTCAGTATCCTGCCTACAGTTCCCATCAGCCTCTTCTGCTCAGAATCCAAACGGCACTCCGCTTTCCCCCAATCATAAAGACATAATGAAAGGTGTATGTGTCAATTAAATGTGCTTAGATTGTAAGATCTTCGGGTCAGGGCCTGATAAGTGTTGTAGCTACAGACTAATGGGCCAATGCGGAGGTGTTGGGGGGCCCATGCCCAAATTTTGCATCAGGGCCCATAAGTCTGTAGCTACGCCACTGACCACTGGTAAAACAGTTGAGACACAGAATGGTAGTTTTTGGAACCTTAGTACAAAATGGGGCCCCCTTCTGGCCAAGGCCTGGTGGCGATCGCATCCCTGCCCCCCTGGTAGCTACGCCCCAGGGCTTGATGTGAATGTATACATGTAATTGTAAAGCGCTATGGAAGATGCTGGAGCTCTATAAATCCACATAATAATAATACCTGTTCCCCCACCTGTGGTTTATTTCCTACAGCATTAAGAATTTTTTTTTTAAAGTCGGGGATTTGAAACTGCATGCTATATAGAGAATAAATTCTGAAAGTAACGTAAAACAAAAATGAGAAATTGAGATTGAAATCATTAGGATTGCAAAGATTTAAGTTTAGTTCTCCTTTAATCAAAAAATGCAACATTTTTATTACATATGAAAATATGTCATTGAAAATGTGTGGCAGGGCACAGAACAATAGTGTTATTTAACACTAATGGCATTATTTAACACAACTGCAGTTAACTTAATATATTGTTAATAAATGTATGATCACATTTTAATTTTCCATCCACTTGTAAAATAAGAGTCATTATTTTACATTTTCATCTGAAAATAAGGTTAGAGATGTTATTTTACATCTATGTCTTACATAGGTACATAGCGTTGATCAAAAACCCTCCAACTTTTCGAGCCTACCAATGAACCCTACCTAACATTGATCCAGGCTCCAACTGCTCCTCACCCATAATCCTCTTTTTGGTACCTGCTCATTGTAACTTTCCACTGTCTCCCATAACGCAAGTTTATCAGTGGGTGGATTCAAATGTATAATCTGCAGGATTAGCTCTAAAACCTGGATAGGTAACCAGTAGTTATCCAGATATTTGAAAATGATAATTCTTAGCATTCCTTGCTATGAGTGTTTGTGAGGGGAATGATGTAGTTGTAGTTTTTTAAAACTCTGGAGATGAACTATTTGTCTATCCTGTTACAGTCTACAGACTGTAGCAGCCACAATTTAAAATGAGCTGATAACAGTGCATTAGTGACTGAGTCATATATATTTTTGACTGTATCTAGTGTAGTCCAAAGGGCAGAGACTTCTTTTATCTTATTAAGTTTATTAGGCTTTTGCCCACTAGAAAAAAGAAGAAAGGGGGGGGAGAGAAGCTCCCCACCAAAAAGATCCTCCCTAAACACAGCACATTCACTTGTAAGGCCTACGTAAAAAATACATTTTATTGGCCACTCATAACAAGAACCACAACAACAGGGCATATAGTGAATTGCTATTTAGGGAGGATCTTTTGGTGGGGATTTTCTCTCCCGCCCCCCCTTTCTTCTTTTTTCTAGTAATAGTTTGTATCTTCCCTAGCACCGCCTATACTGTGCGTCTCACGTGGCTGTATTTAGACTTTTGAGCTGTGCACTAATCATGAGCTAATATATTTGCCCACTAAATCAGGAACTTTAAATTAAATCCTCTATATCTTTTATTACTAAGACATACTTGGTATCACAGAGTCTTGTCACTCTGCTTGTCTAAGCTACTGCAGGAACTCATTACGGCAGGTCACACCAATAGTACTCTGTAGTCTTGTTACACGCCCAGATTAGGCAATGAAGCACATGACTAGTTAGGAAGTATGGCAAGACAGTGCAATAAAACACAGTTAACTTTAAAGTTATGCTTGTGAAGGTTCTCATTCTCCAGGTCATGGAATATCTGTTGTATTCAATTAGATCAACTGGACTTGAAATGTAGTTCTTGAAGACGTTTCGCTAGTCATCCGACTGGATAATTTATACACGGTAAAGAACTAGATCCACCAGCCCAGGTGGCCAGCAGTCTAAACTGAACCAGCAGCCCTTTTAATAACTGCAGATTCACTCTTTGATCATTTTAAAACAAATCAGAAATAATCTCGCAAGATTTAAAGTCATTTCAGCTGATTTTTTTTTTCATGTCAGCAATTTTACTTAAGAAACTAAAGAAAAACTTGTGACTGCGAATATTCTCTCTTCAACTTGATGAGTCTGCCCTACGTCACAAGTAGCTATGATTGTTACAATGGTATTCAGTAACTTTGAGTGAAGGAAGAACTTATTTATTTAAAAGGCGATAGATACCAGGGGTGAAGACATTTGGAAAAATATTCAAATTCAAATGCTTGTCACCATTACACACACTGGAGCTCCTGCTGTCACTGGGCCATAACAACTGATTTTTAGCTCTCTGATGAGGGATTCCAGTTTCCCTAAGAGTTTTTTTTAGAAACACTGCATTATACACCAGCAGTTTACTATGTGGCACATTATGAATATGATAATGTAATGAACACTGATTAAGATTGTCGACAAGATTTGGGCTCACCTCTTCAGAGAAACCTGTTCAGAGAGTTGATTTTAAGCATGGCGAACTTTCATTCAATCTGTTTCTACCAGCAATTTCTAAAAGAACAGTATGAGAAATTATTGCAAGGATACTGGAAGAAACAAATAATCTTCCGGATTTGCCTTTTTGATAGATACAACGGAAAAACTGAATTATTTAAATCTAAAACTTCAAGCCTTTTCAGAAAAGCTTATCCTTTGAGAGAAAAAAAACAAATTATGGAGAGCAGAGGAAATTTGTACTAGGCTACAGATGAGCATCTGGATTCCCTGCATCAGACTTGGGGTGAACAATTACTCTCCAACCAGACTTTAAAAAAAAATTGTAGATAATAGTGAATGCCAAGTATTCTCTTTTTAAAGGGTATGTCCACCCCTAAAATTGATTTTTAATATGCTGCTCCCCCATGTCCCCCGCCCCAACCGCATAAATATTTTTTTCAAGAAGCCCCCCAAACTCTTACTTCCCTCCCCTCGTTCCTCCGCCACATTGCCGGCCCTCTGCTTGCGAGAATGCAAGCAGAGGGGCGGGACCGGCAGTCGCGTCTGTGATTGGCTGAGAGCGGCTGCGGTTGCCGTCATTCAGTGCAGCAGAGGAAAGCGGAGAGGTAATTAAAGTTGGGGAGCTTTTTGAAAAAAAAAAATATGCGGTTGGGGCTGGGGGACATGGGGGAGCAGCATATTAAGGGGTTTTGCGCTAGGGGGAGGGATAGTAGAACGGGAGGGAGAGGGAGGGAGAGGGAGGGGGAGGGGGAGGGAGGGGAGAAGGGCTGCAGTGCGCATGGCAAATATCTACCGGAGGCAAGATAGCAGGCGGAGCCCGCTCTATCCTCCTGGTGGTTAGTTTTGGGACTTTGGGGGGGGTTACAGGAGAACCCTATGGAGCTGGGATTTGAGGTAAGGATTAAACTAACTACATGGTGGGGCCATAGTTGGGGGATTAAGTGTTTGGGGGTGGACATGCCCTTTAGAGGTAGGAATATTCTAATCTATTTATATTATGTGACATTCGTAATTGTCATTTTCTGTGTATTTCTGCCCCTTGTTTTTTGACCACACATTTTATTTTGGCCAAGCCCTTAAGTTTTTACGTGCACTGCTTTAGTGTTTTTTTCTACTCCACTTTCAATAAAAGATATTATTTACTTCCTGACTCCAATGGCAATCAGAAAGGATCCTTGGATAAACTAGAACATACATATTAATACCAGTAATTTTCAATATTTTTCAATTTTAGAAACTGTTATAATGTTTACTTATAACTAATAACTTTTAATTATTTTCATTATTTTAGTGACATGTTTGCTCTAATCATGCAAAAAGTTTTTATTTCACTTGGGCTTTAAATAATTAGGTAGAACCACTAAAATGTACTATTGTTATCAGAATGTTTCCACTTTAAAGACAAAAACTACTAGTTAGTAAATTAGAGTTATTGTTGGTTGACCTCAGTACATTGTGATATTCAAACAAATATGGACATTTTTTTGAGAAATGGTTTGTCCCTATTCTTCTTATGCTATCAAATCGTGAATTAGTAATGCTTAATCTTGCTTTGTGGGAGTAGCATGTGTGATATTACATATGAACAAGACCTCTAAACTAGCAATGTCTTCTTTGTTTATCACCTTTATCTTTTGAAAAGAAAAATGTCTTTGTGTCCCAAGTTCTTGATTTTTATGCCCCGAAATGTCCATTAACGAATAACTACCAAGTTCATACTTGAAGGATGTCAACCCCCCAAACATTTCTCTAGCCCCACCTTCTATTAACAAATATTCAAGGAGATTCAATAAAAGTTCTTATTGTTTAAAATGGTGCTAATTTTGCTCCAACCAATCAGATTCTTTAACATTTGAAAGCTAACATCTGATTGGTTGGGAAAGAACTTTTATTGAATAACCCTGATTATATTTAATGTATTTCGATATTTACTTAAGCAATGACAGCATGCTTGAGGACCATGGTAATTGGTCGATTTTCAGAATGAGATATGATAAACAAGGCAGACTTAAATGTTTATTAATAAGATATTTATTAAATTTAAGGAAAGAATATTCAGCTTAGAATTAAAATGAACGGGGAAATGGACTTTCATTACTTTTGACCAACCTTTTTTGGTCATAATTGTCTTTTAAAATGTTTTTGATTTCTTATGATTATATCATATTTTTTTTAGTTTTTTTCTTCAAATAACAATACAGTTTTTTGGACAGAAAGATTCCGAGATACTTTTCCTATATATAAATAAAAAAATACATCCAAAAAAATTTTTTCAGCAGTTAGATCATTTTGATATCTTGGGTCTGACCAATACATTTTTTTGAAAAATGTGTCTTTTTTGTATTCTTAATGCAAATACTGTGTCACAGCACTCATAATTTTTTTAAGTCACCATCTTCTTGTGTGACATTACACTTTCTTAATCATTTAAAATGGTGCTACTTTTGCCCAAACCATCAGATCTTATTTCATTTGAAAGCTAACATCTGATTGGTTTGGGCAAAATTGCACCATTTTAAACGATAAGAACTTTTATTGAATGACCCTTTTTGTTTCACTTGTCAATACTGGTGTTTCTTGGGGCTTTTATTTTTTTAATTATCCATTATATATACCGAATTAATTTTTCTATCAGTAGCCTCCACTTTCATTTCCTTGTTCCATTTTTCTTACAGAACCTTTGGTGGCAGCTTATATGAAGTATATAATTAAACTATGAGTTAAAAGAGAAACTTTCAAAAGAATAATCACTGAGACTTTAATAATGAAACTGTCAAATGGTCCTGAGAAAAGCGATCAAGCTATGAGAATGTTAATTATAATAATAAAATTAGATATTACAGAGCATGGATAGGTTTCTAATGATAATTCACTGAAAATGTTTCTATTATACTAATATGATAAGTATACTCACCTATAGCAGAGTCAAAAGATTTATCTTGAAGCCCTTTTGTGAAATTCCCATACACTATTTCTTGTTTAAATACTACTGCCCTATTGAAAAATACCCATTTTTATTTAACTGATTTTAGCAAAGAAAAGATCTTATGCACCCAAAAGCTAATTAAGAGAAAGGCCCTATCACACACTCAGACTGATTAGTTTAAGCTATACATGTCCCTGGATTTTCTATTGGGTTTTGATTCATTATAACTGAAATCATATGACAGTATCTATAAAGATTTGTTATTGGCTATTGCTTTCTGACCACGTCTAAATGATAAACTACAATGATAAAGTCGATGCGACTGGTATTTTGATACCATATTGCTTTTCTGGTCACAGTGTTCGACGCTGCAACTATAAAGTCGTTCCCAACTGGTATTTTGATAGCACCCCATATCGTCCCATTGACATTGTAAAAATGGCTAAAAATGGCTAAAAAGGTTGGCTGTAAGGTATTGGTTTGCAAAGGATTCAAGGTATTCACCAAGTTTGCTTAAGGAGGAGACACAAGCTAAGGGGGCTGGCGCAAATCTTGAGGTCAGGGTACAGGCAAAAGGTCATAGAGGAGGTCTATCAAGGGAGGCAGGGAACAAGCTGAGTGAGCTGGTAAGGCGTTTTGTTGGAAACTGATACAAATATTGAGCTGGATACTGGATACAGATATGGAGATGGATACTGGAACCCGGTAGGTAGCTGGATACTGAATACAGACATGGAGCTGGATACTGGAAACTGGTAATGAGCTTGGTAACTGGAAACAGACATAGAGATGGATACTGGATACAGATAACAAGCTGGATACTGAATACAGATAGGAGTTGGATGCTTAATACAGACATGGACGCTGGATACTGGAAACTGGTAAGGAGCTGGTACGGGATCCAGAGATAGTAGCTGGTACAGATAAGGAGCTAGACGCGATCAGCATCATACCATGTGGTAGTAAACTACCAATATGGTTTGTATGGACGATCATACAATTCAAACACAATATATGACTGCACTCTTATTGTTTGACCGCAATCGGAAATGCACAAACGAAATTTAAGATCACGGTAACACAGGCTCGTATCAAAGCACCGGAAGAGAGTGGGAAGTGTTTTTTTAATTTCCACAAATTGAGTCAGTTGTACTTAGTTCCTTAATTCACCCCATATTACTATCACAGTGCTCCATTAAATGCGGGTGACAATGTAGTACAAAAACATATCACATTTACAGTAAGTGATATCTTCTGATGCTTTTAATAGCTCTAGCTACAAGGTGATTGTGCAGGGGGTTTAGGTAATTCATCATGCGCTTAAATACAAAAAAAAAAAATCTGATTGATGTTCTTTTTTTGCCCTCGTAAGCCTGGCATACACAGGCCATTATTTCCATTCAATTGAAATATTGACTGTGCATAAACATGTTAGCGAGGTTTTGCACTGCCTGCACCATGTCGCAATTTTTTTTCTTTGCGCTGCGCAAAGCAATGCATAAATTTTGCGTTTTTTTCACGACATTAACGCCTTTTTTTGCGTTTTTTGCACGACAATTAACGCCTTTTGCAACGACAATTAACGCCTTTTGCGTTTTTTGCACGATTAACGCCTCTTCAATGGTGTTTTTCAAATATACACAAAAAAGTCGCAACTTACCGCTAGCGTTTTCGCAATGTATAGGTTGCAAAGTGATTAATAAATTGCGGAAACGAGTGCACATAGGTTGCGATAGCGAAATATATTGCATCTCCCCCAGAGTTTTAAAACATTTTTAATGAAGATAGACATAGATGCATATTTATAAACGGCCGAGTTCCCGCCATTTTTGCCAAAATCGCTATTGACATGATTTATTTAAAGGGGGCGAAACCCGACGCGAAAAGTTAACGTCTCGTTAACATCGCATCAGTTACCGCACACTTCTATTTTATAAACTGGTGGTAACTGATGTGCGGCGTTAGTCTCGGCCATTGTGACAAAACGGCCGAGATTGCCGCAGACCGTACTGGCTCTTGTAAGGGCCCTTGTGGAACTGATAAGTGCCTTTGTTGGGGGTCCCAAGAGCCCTTGAGCAGCGTTTTCTTCTTTCTTTCATCCGGTGACACCAATCCGCTGAACTCACTTGAAGGTTGTTGGTTTATTTACCCAGATCGGATCCCAACCCTGGGACGAACACACCTGTAATACTATAGGGGGACATATTATATGTGTGTGTGTGTGTGTGGTGTGTGTGCCATTTATAATATGGGGGGGCATTTTATAATAGGGGTATTTTCATTATACTATACAATTTTATTATATGGGTAGATGTGTCATATATACTATGGGGGACATTTTATTATATGGTAGATGTGTATATATATGGGGGGATTTTATATGGGGTGTGTGCATCATTTATACTATGGGGATATTTTATTATATGGGTGTGTGTCATGTATACTATGGGAGGACATTTTATTATATGGGAATGAACCCAACCCCCTTTTGATGCACCTAGGGGTTTTGGTTAATTCGCCAGATCGGATCCCAACCCCAGGCCAAACGCAACTGAAGGTTGTTGTTGATTCGCTAGATCGGATCCCAACCCCAGGCCGAACACACCTGTAGGGCTTTGGTTTGATTTGCCAGATCGGATCCCAACCCTCGGCTGAATGCAGCTGTGGAGTGGTTGGTTGATTCGCTATTCGGATCCCAACCCCTTTGCTGAACAAACTTGAAGGTTGTTGGTTGATTCGCCAGATCGGATCCCAACCCCGGGCCAAGCAACTGAAGGTTGTTGGTTGATTCGCTAGAACGGATCCCAACCCCAGGCCAAACACACCTGTAGGGGTTTTGGTTAATTCGCCAGATCGGTCCCAACCCTTGGTTGAATGCAGCTGTGAAGTGTTGGTTGTTCGCTAGTTCGATTCCAAACCCCTTGGCTGAACTGACTTGAAGGTTGTTGGTTGATTCGCCAGATCGGATCCCAACCCCATACCAAATGCAACTGAAGGTTGTTGGTTGATTCGCTAGATCGATCCCAACCCTGGGGCCGAACACACCTCTAGGGTTTGGTTATTTGCCAGATCATCCCAACCCCTGGCTTGAATGCAACTGTGGAGTGTTAAGTTGATTCACTTGTTCGGATCCCAACCCTTTGCTTAACTCACTTGAAGGTTGTTGGTTGATTCGCCAGATCGGATCCCAACCCCAGGCCAAATGCAACTGAAGGTTGTTGGTTGATTCGCTAGATCAGATCCCAACCCCATTCCGAATACACCTGTCGGGTTTGGTTGTTCACATAGTTCGGATCCCAACCCTTTTCTGAAAACACTGAATCAAACACGCTTGATTCGCCAAATTGGATCTCAACCCCTGGCTGAATTTACCTGTAGGTGTTGTTTTGATTCACCATATTGGTATCTCTAAACAACTGGCT
>JAACNH010005282.1:0-20815 GCA_019447015.1 Hymenochirus boettgeri | reverse complement strand
GGGAATCGGACGTGCTTTGGAATTCACTGTTTGGGGGCTTGATAAAGTGGGTAATTGAACTGGGGAGGTGCTTGAAGCGCTGGGAAATGACTGGAGGGGCTTGATAGCGCTGGAGTGTGAACTGAAGGCTTGATAATGCTGGAAATGAACAAGGGGGCTTGATAACGGCTGTTAATGAACGAAGGGCTTGATAACGCTGCAAAAAATGACCAGGGGCTTGATAACGCTGGGAAATGAACTTAAGGGCTTGATAATATTGAAAAATGAACTGGGGGGCTTGATAATGATGGGAAATGAACTGAGGCTTGATAACGCTGGGAAATGAACTGTGGGCTTGATAAAGCTGGGTAATGAACTGGAGGGCTTGATAGCGCTGGGAAAGTAACTGGAGGCTTGATAAGCGCTGGAAAATGAACTGGGGGCTTGACAACACTGGCAAATGAACTGGGGGCTTGATAATGCTGGGAAATTAACTGTAGGGCTTGATAACGCTGGAAGAAATGAACCAGGGGGCTTGATAACGCTGAGAAATAACTGGAGGGCTTGAATACGTTGAGAAATGAACTGGGGGTTTGATAATGATGGAAAATACTGGGGGCTTGATAACGCTAGTAAAAGAACTGGGGGGCTAGAATAATGCTGGAAAATTACCTGGGGGCTTAAGAGTATGTGAAGAAGCCAGAGAACATGCTGTGCCTGTTACTGAACCCCCCAGATGATGTTGCATTGAGTGTAAAAACGCACCCCTGTACCCCTCACTGCCCCATGTCCCCTCACCTCCCCCATGTACCCCTTACTCGCCCATGTACCCCTCAGTCACTCACTGACCCCCTGCACCTACCTTACCGTTGAATAAAGTGCACTGTCCATCTGGGGTTTGTTTGCAGTAACAGCCCTTAAGTGAGGGAAGGGTTAATAAGTTGCCTGTTACAGAAAACAAATAGCCCCGCCCCCAGCAGGCAGGAACTGAGGCTACAACCCACATCTACTACAGGGTCTTAAAGCCTGCAGATTCACTTCCAGTTTTCCGATTTTCCCACAGTTTTTAGGCCAGAGACTGGAAATTGAGGGAAAACGGGAGGGGGTGCCGGGACTGGGGAAAGGACCCCAAAAACGGGACTGTTGGGAGCTTTGAGTAATTCTCTAGGTAAATTTCCCCATTAGCCTTTCCTCTCCTGCGCCAAACAGATCTGACTGCTGAGAAGACCACATCAACTATTGTTGTTCCTACAGCCTTTTGCAAAACAGCTGTAGGAAGAGATAGCTTTTTGCATCTGAATTGCCTTGGGACAATCAAAAAAACACTTAAAAATGTATTCCTCTGTCGCTCCCCCACTAAATCAGAGTAGTAATTGGAAATCTGAAAATAATTAAAAACTCACACTTACATATGCTTACAGCAGGGTTGTCAACTCAATCACATAAGGGGCCAAAATCAAAAAGAGAGGCTAAGTGGTAGGCCTAATAGTTTTATTAGATATTGTGCAAGTGCAAGATTGGGACTCTGTTAAGCTTGTGCCTAGTGCTGGTCTAGTCAGCAAAAGCACACTATTTTGGACCGCAATCTTGTGCTAATGTGGAACACCCACCTTACTCTTCTGGCATAACTATAGATGCCTACTAGGTACCACATCAGCTGATTGTGTGTATCTCAGTAAAGTGCATGTGATCAGCTGTTAAAAACAGCTGATTGCAGTATCAGCTGGCAGATCAATAATTATGCTGCTGCTTGGAACTGCACTTACCATTTTCTGGTTATTAGCTAACTAAATTTACCAATTTCTGGTTACTGGCTAACTAAATGATTCTCCATTTCTGAATATTAGAGGACATAGCAAGGTCATTGCATATTTTATGGCCAGAATTGGTTGTTAGTGTTTGATATTGATGAACAAAGACAACTTGGAATCGTAGTAATAAATATTATTGGCTAACTAAAATAATTGAGAATGCATATTTTTGTAACACCTTGTGTTTCATCCCTGATAAGGAAGCTTCATGAAAAACAAAAAACACTGCTGGGAAGTACATTTTTCTTGTATCTCCACCCACCAAAAAAAAAAAATTGTAGTGTAGGGTACGCTAGCCCACCCCCAACTGCCATATTTATTTTTATTTAAAAAGCAGCAGAACTCTACTTAAATCCTTCAAACCCCAGGTGCTCTGATCTAGGCCATCTGCTTGCCAGAACTTTAAGCATGGTGCCTGACCGGCAGCCGTGTCTGATTGTCTGAGAGGCAGCCAATCACAGATGTGTCTGCCGGCATTGCAGAACGCCGGGGAGCAAAGCGATGTAAGTAAGTTCTGATGATTTTTAAGTAACACAACATGGCGTTTAGGGGTGGACTAGGGTCCCTACACTACAGATAAACTTTTGTAGTGAGGCCACCAGGCCACAAATATAGATCCAGAGGGATGGATGAGAGCTCCCCCTGTGCATGCCGAAACCTCAATAAGGACAAGGAAATAGCAGGCATCTGGATGACTCAGACAGCAATTTCTAAATTTGTATAGACCACTGCAGGAGAACCAAGAAGAGATGTAGGTGAGGATTTTTGAACACTACACAGTGAGACCAGTATGGGTTAAATTATAGTTTTGGGGGTGGACATACCCTTTAAAACGTCTCTGCATTGGTACATGCCCCCTAAGCATTTCCCAGGTCCGTATGCTTTTCACACAGTTATTATTGATATTAGACAAAATTTAAAGGATATGTTCACTCAAAAAATAAAATAACCTCTTTTAAAATTGAATTTAAAAACTGAAGAACAGGCTGTAAAGAGCTGTAAAGGAGCTGTCTTAAATCAATCTAACAGGATGTAGACAGGAAACGTTAAAACGTACATTGTTACGCATGGTATGGTATAGCAGAGAATGGATTCAGTCGGTAGTTGTCAGAGAAAGCAGCGAGGAGCGTGATCGCTGTGAATGTAAAGTTTCCATGTCTGCTCCTGTTTAATTATTGAAAATGCTTAAAACCATTACTTTAGTTATGACCATCTAAAGGGCATGTCCACCCCCAAAACTACTTTCTAGTTAGTTATTATTGTATTAGACAAGAAATTTAAAGATATGTTCACTCAAAAAATAAAATAACCTCTTTAAAATTAACTGAAGAACAGGCTGTAAAGGAGCTGTCTTTAATCAATCTAACAGGAGTAGACAGGAAACGTTACAACGTACATTGTTACGCATGGTATGGTATAGCAGAGAATGGATTCATTCGGTAGTTGTCAGAGAAAGCGCGAGGAGCGTGATCGCTGTTAGATTGTAAAGTTTCCATGTCTGCTCCTGTTAATTAATTGAAAATGCTTAAAAACATTACTTTAGTTATGACCATCTTAAAGGCAGTGTCCACCCCCAAACTAACTTTCTATTTATTTACAGGTTACATCACCTGCCTCTGTTCTTTTCACGTTCTTGAGCATGTTCTTAACATACAGCAGTGAGAACAGAGGAAGTGCATCAGTAATGATCTGACCCCTGGATCCCGCCCTCATTCTCCTCTCAACCAATCGCAGCTGTAAAGTTATGTGTATGGAAGAAATCCAGATCAACATGCTGCAGCCAGCCCGCTTCTACACGCAACCGCAACCTTGCTTCCTAGAAGCTGACAGCCAATCACATTATAGCACAGAGATCCTCCCTCCCACTGACAAGAAGACAGGATTTCATTTTTTTGTTTTTCAAACACATTCACATTCAATGCTCTTATGTCCTAACAATGATATAATCCTTTACTTTACATACAAAAAGAACAGTATCGCAGTGTATTTCATAGATAGCATGGATATAAGAAACGGAAACTAACATTTCAGCAAAATAAACAAAGTTTGGGGAATTGAACCTGCAACTTGTCTTTACTCAGTCTTGCTAAAAGCGAGGTCTTATCACTTGGCTCCAGAGACACTGTTTATCATCACTGGTACATGTAGAATCTTTTTTTACAGGTACATAGTGGAAACAAAAATAGAGGTAAGTCTGCAGATTCGAACTTGCGACCTTCATCTGTGTGTTTCCAACAATGGTGTCTTACCAGGTGCACCACCAGGGATAAGCTAAAATTTGGGGTACATTTAGAAGCTTTACCTTTTTTGGAACATAAAGAAACAAAAAAGGTAAGTCTGGGGTATTGAACTGTTTTTATTTTCCAGCAACTCACACCTGAATGGTTTAAATTGCTGGTAACAATCACTTTCAAAGTCTTTTTAGGAACTTCCATATTGTTGTAATAAACACTCTGTACATAGAGACAGTGATATACTAGGGTCGGGGTTCTTTGATGACTTTGTGCCTGTGGGTTGTACTGGCAACAACATGGAACCCTTCTTAGTTACAGTCTTTTCTCACGTGTACAAAATGCAAACTTACTAGGAAGAATCTTTCAATGTATAGGTGTTCTGAGGAGTGGGGAAGAAAAACTTCACATTGGGTTTTAAAGTTTAGTTCTCCTTTAAAGTAATCATGCTACTTGCTGAAGGTAATTTTAATTTTTGAAAAAATTTATTTTTTCTTTGAATATGCTTGTGAAGGTTCTCATTCATGCCGGTCATGGCATATCTGTTGTATTCAATTAGATCAACTGGACTTGAAATGTAGTTCTTGAGACGTTTCGCCAGTCATCCGACTGGCTTTCTCATTCGAATGACTTGTACAAGAATCTGTGGCAATTATGTACCCTGGAAAATCCCAATTAGCATATCACAGCCAGGTGTAAGGGTGTGATTGGATAGTGGCTAAGAGGTGTTATAGGAACGCCAGAGTAAGGTGTTAAAACGCATTGTACATGGCAGACAGTTGGTGTCGAACCCCCCCACCTCTATTTAGGCTTGGTTTCTTTATTTTCACATAAATGGCCTCCTTAACAACCTCTCTTGAACCAGTCACTTCCTTCGCCATTATGTTAACATTACAATCTTCAAAGGTATGTCCTTTATCCTTAAGATGCAGATACAAGGCTGAGTCCTGACCCGAGGAATTGGCTCTTCTGTCTGGGCCATACGTTGATGCAGTTGCTGTTTGGTCTCCCCCCACATACAAATCAGAGCATTCTTCACTGCACTGTACTGCATATATGATGTCGCTTTTCTTGTGTTTAGGTATTGGGTCTTTCGGATGTACCATGTGTGCCTCAGTGTGTTGTTTCGGTTAAAGCAGACAGGGATAACGATGTTTTTTGAAATTTTCTTCTAATTTCTCGGAGACCCCTGCTACATATGGGATGACCATGTTTTTCCTCTGTCTTGCTTTTCCCCTTCACTGTTGGTATTTGTGTTCTTTTCTTTCCTTCTACTTCTTTTGACAAAGGCCCAGTCCGGGATATCCACAAGTTTTAGGGCTCCTCTGAGATGTTTCATTTCTTTAGCCTTCGCCTCTGTGCTAGTGGGGGATGTTCTCGGCTCTGTGTTGCAGGGTTCTGATGACACCCAGCTTGTGATCTAAAGGGTGGTGGGAGTCAAACATCAAATACTGATCTGTGTGGTGTGGTTTTCTGTAAACCTCTACTTCCAGTTTACCATTTTCCTTAACTTCTACCAAGCAGTCCAAGAAAGCCAGTTTTTTTGTTTTGTACCTCTTCCCTTGTGAATTTAATGTTTTGGTCTACTGCATTATTGTTCTGTGAAAGCTTGTACTTCCTACTGGTGTATTTTAACCCAGGTGTCATCAACATATCTGAACCAGTGGCTGGGTGCTATGCCCTTAAAGGTATTAACGCCTTGTGTTTCTACCTCCTCCATGTAAGGTTGGCACAATAGGTTGAAACTGGAGATCCCATAGCACATCCATGTTTTAGCTTATAGAACTTATCCCTGTATTTGAAATAGGTGGTATTCAGGCACAAGTCCAACAAGGAACACACCTGTTCTGGGTTGAGATCAGTTCTGCTGGTAAGAGTGCTGTCTTGGCCCAACCGTTTTCTCCCCATGTTCAACAGCCTCCTTGGTGGGTATACAAGTGAGAGAGATTCACATCATAGGACACCATAGTTTCTTCTACACCGATACTATATCTTCAATCTTGTTGGTGAAATCCTGAGAGTTCTGGATGTGATGCTTAGAACTTCCCACCAAAGGTCCTAAGATGTTAGCTAGATATTTTGCCACCTTGTATGTTACAGATTTGAGGCTGCTGACTATAGGTCTTAGTGGGGCCTCTTCCTTATGTATCTTTGGGAGTCCATATATGCATGGATGTGCCTCACCAGGGAGAGGCGATGATACATTGCTCCGGTCATGGCTTTATCCTTTTGAAGCTGTTGTAGTAAGTCTATGACTCTTTTCTTGTAACGGCTGGTGGGATCCCTTGTTAGCCTCAATGTGTTGTTATCGCCAGGAGCATGGTCACCTTATCATGGTAGTCTGAGGTGTTGAGTACCACTGTGCATCTTCCTTATCTGCCGGTAGAATGGTGATACTGGAATCTTTCTTGAGGGATGTTAAGGCTCTTCTTTCTTTGTATCAGGTTAGATGAAAGTTTTAGCACTGGCTAAGGCTGCAGATACCTTAAGGCGAATTGTTCTGCCTCACTCGGTGATACCTTATACTGTGGATAGAGGCTTCTGTGGCTGCTATATATCCACCACAGGGATGGCTTTAGGGGTGATGCAAAATTCAAGCCCTTACCAAGACTTGCTTTGGCTGGTCAGGGTCCTGTTAGACAAGTTTCTCACCCATTCCTCTCTTTGTTTGATGAAGTAAACTTCCCTCCTTTTGTATCCAAGGTAGTTTGTCCTCCTTTGGGGCTGTTCTGGGATGACAGAACTTTGAAGCATCTGTGTGTACCAACAGTACATTGTGCTAATGATTCGGTCACATCTGCATAATGATTTTTCCAAATAATTTATTGTCCTGGCTATGCATGGCTCGAAGAAATGGATAAACATTTTCCCTGCACAGCACAGAAAAAGACAAAGAGGAAGAAAAGTTAGTTTGGTGGCCTTGTTTGTAATCCAACATTATAATAATTTGACTCTACAAATAACTTTTTAAGTTTCAAAATTCTATAAAAACAAAACTCATAGACTAACAGTCGTTTCATATAAAACTACATTTTGTAGAAATCAGTAAATACAGCATATTTGCAATCAATCTATAATGTCCAAGTGTATGACACTGTGTTTTTGCTGTGTTAAGTGAATTTCTTGGGTCAACGTCGACAGGACTAAGCGTTATTAGCGAGCGATGCTGTAACATATACAAACGACAATTATTTATTGCATGGAAGTACGTTATACTGAAAATTACTTGATTTCATTACATCTCATTGACACCATGTTGTACACAAAAAAAATTACATTAACAATTAGAATATAATGAGAAAAAAATCCTGGAACCGTCTACCATTACTACAAACTTATTGTATTATACCCATTAGAATTCCATCTGCTATTGTAAAAAAACAAAACATGGTACTGTATTCTATTTGCAGATCAAATTTTTGATCCTACATAGTATGTCTATTTAAAGAAAGCGGTTACAGGCTGTTAATGACACAGAAATGTAAAATTGTTATGTCACAGTGAAAAATACAGGCCATTGTAAAAAAAAAACTATTATGGATCTTATTAATGATTTCATGAGAAATTTCCAAATATCTTTATTATTTGGACAACTGCATGTAAATTATAACTGACATTTCAAAATTTTACAGCAAAACTTTACTGGGATTTTTGTTGCATTTAGCAAGTTTTGAACATTAAAGGAACACTTCTTAGAACTGTAAGAGTACAACACTTCTCATATTTTAGAACAATTATAGTGTTGAAATAAGTATAATTAACATCATTAGAAAAGCATGAATTTATTAGAAGGACAAGGCAAAGCTGGGGCAGAAATAAGGAACATTCATTGCATTTTATAGAGCTTACTGTATTCCTCGGGTCAGGAGGCCATTTATGTAAAAATAAAGAAAACCAACCTAATAGAGGTGGAGGGGTTTTGACACCAACTGTCTGCCATGTACAAGCTTGTTTGACACCTTACCCATAACACCTCTTAGCCACTATCCATCACGCCCTTAACACCTGACTGTGATATGCAAATGGGATTTTCCAGGGTACATAATTGCCACAATTCTTGTACAAGTCATTCTGAATTGAGAAAGCCAGTCGATGGACTAGCGAAACGTCTTCAAGAACTAACTTCAAGTCCAGTTGATTTTTGAATACAACAGATATGAAATTACTGCATCTCTCAAATCCTGCAAACCCACGTGTATATAATAAAAAAAAAGTTACTTGTAGACAGGGTTACCATATGTCCCTAAGGAGAGTGCCGACGAGACAAAAAACCTGAGTCCCAGAAGCATACAATATGGCTTGAAATCCCGCAGGCCCGGATGGGGACGGTCACAGAAAGGAACTGTTAGCCCTGCCCAGAATGCCCCTCCACGCCCTGTTATGCCCTAACCCAGCTTTCCTGCAATTGTTATAGAGTGAGAAGACATTAGACAATTAAATAAGAGAAAAATAAGAGACAAATAAGTAGTAAATTGAACAAAGAAATGATCAGAGCAAAATCTTAATCACTATTGACAAAGAAGAGATTTCCATTGTATTATAATCGTGACTCACCACATAAGGATGTTTTACTAGGAGCAAATTTTCTGTGTTGGTAAAATAAAAAACATCACACCCATCTAGATACAACCTTTTTATCGAATTTGTAGAAAAGCAAACAACATAACAAATCTCAATTGGCAAAAGAAGGAGTGGCGCTCACAATATTTTTGCTTGTGCTATAGCTTTGAGTCCCAAGATAGAGGACGAGAGAAGACTGCCTGAAACACACCAAAAAAACTGGCAACCACAGGGGTGCCCAACCAACCAATGGCATCGCAGAGATATAACAATATACACAAACCAAGAGTGCACCCTCACTACAAAATTCGGTCTCCTCGCCCAAGTCCCATGTACATTTGTATTCGTCTGATCCTCCTCCCCCCTCGTCGCCACCGATCATATGCCAGCGAGTCCCCCTGCACATCAGCTGCCCTGTTGGTGTAAGTCATGGAAGCCCACAAGTGTCCCATCACCTTGGCAATCCTTCTTGCAAGCACGAATGCATAGCTCAGTGTTGTTCCCTGCCCAGTTTGCTGTGAGTCGTGGCTTCTGTACCAGCATGGGGAAGAGAATCCGCACTCAACCACCAAAGGAGGGGACTCTACATTAAGAGGACCTCCTTCTGCCACCCATTTACCCATTTCAAGATATTCCTGGAATTGGTTAATAAAATAAACTCTAGACCAACACATCTTAGAGTTCTATACCAGTTGCTCTATAACTTCACACTCCATAGCAACACTCCTTTGGGTTAATCCTGCTGTAGGAAAGGCCTGCTAAAGATGGTTCTTAATCCCCTATGTACCCAAAATGAGCCAACTGATAATTACGGATTTTGGGCCCTCTCCAGAGTAAACCAGGACCATTTTCCACCCTGGTCGTTTTTTCATCTATTATGAAACATGCAGCTCTCCTGCTGTATTATAATGGATACCAATTTTTTATTACTGCCACTAACTACTACATATACCATACCAAATTAGGGGCTCATTTTGGAGATTAGGGGAGATTGGGAACAGTGACATGATAATGTCACCGATGCATTTAATTAGTATGCAACAAAAAAAACAAAACTAATACATGGTCAGACAACATTCCCTTGAACATCGGCAGAATCATCTGACAAAATATCTCGACTCCATAAAGATTTTGTTATTGTTTCAGCACTCGCCAATTACCCACTGCCAAAAACTGTTCACAGAATAACAGATGGATTAAGCCTCTTTCCTCTGCACGCAAGAGACCCGTCTCAAACTCAGCAATGTAAAACAACCTAAAAACATCGCAGCCAGCACCAAATTTCGTTGTTATAGCGGACAGCATATACGTATATGTCAACCTTGTCCCCGGGACAAGGGTGCCAGCCAGCGGCAAAGTGCTAAGACCTGCAAAAATATTGAAAAAACCAACGACTTACTGCAATACTCAGGTACACCCGAACCACAGAACTAGGCACACCAACTTACCCCAATTGCGAATTTAATATGTGCAATGTACGGATCAAGGGAGTACTTCGGTTCAACAACAACCTTTTACAGGGGAAAGTATAACGAACCTTGAGGATCGTGCAGTGGAATTCCAACATACCACAAAACTACTTCTACAGATATCTACAACATTCGTCATGCCTTCACTCTGAATTTCAACGAAAATCATACTAAACAAACACCATAATTGGCATATTGAAAACAAGGTTCTGCAGGGACCTCCTCTCAGTATACACCCATCTACAGCTCTCAACTGAAATTCAAAGCACCTCGTAATCCAACATGGGCCACCAATTACTGAATAACTGGTGAACTGGAATGATCTGGCTCATCGCACTCAAATGCCTCGCCGGCCACCAACAATAAAATTAATCAACTATATATCATCACCGAGCTTATCAATCACCGAAGTGAAGCTGAGTCCGGATTTCAAAGGTCACACCAACAATGCCCTATTGCCAGATGACACCAGCAGGATTCTAGAAAAACCTTTTGCGGGACAGCCAACATAAAAAGACTCACTTCTGGTCAGAGATCACTATTCTTACAGCAGTACAAAGACTCCCAGTGGCCCATACCTATGGACCCTAAGCTATGTATACTGGCTATGATACCTGGGGAGGTAGATGATGTCTGCCCCGTTAACCTTTTACGAGAAACTCCTTTTTATGGCCAGAAAACGATAGTCCTGAAATAGATGGCCTCGACGTCCTCAAGATCAATAGGTAAAGAAATGAAAAATATTAGCTTCCCTATCACAATTTAATTATAACCACATAGGTTGATGCCCAAGAAATTCGGTAAAATGGTCTATCTGGACTGATTAAATCTAACTATGAGTTATACTTCCAGACTCCCAGTAACTGGATGCTGTAGATGGGGTGGGGTGTCCCCCGCGGCCCAGCAGGCTGCTCAAAAACACACTCCCATAGATCCCCCCTACCCTTCATTTCCACACCTCCTATAAACCCAGGCCTGAAATTTTTATGAAATACATTGAACAAAAGGGTTAACAAAGATAAAAATGTCGTTTTTTTGTTTATAAAAAAAAAAAACCAAAGATCCTGTTTTTATAATGCTGACCAATTGTATGTACACCCTGCGAACTATTTTGTATGAAACTGATGCAGATATGTTATATCACAGATTTATTTAAATAACTGTTTCAAAAAAAAAGTTATAGGTTTGCAAAAAACAAAAGTGCACTGGGTTAACAAAATTTTTTTTTTTCAAAGCTTATTTAGGTTGTTAGGAAGATCACTCCTGTCATAGTATTGTTGACAGAAGTGGGACTGCTTTTGGGATATATAACTTTACATTTAATAAATGTTATCCTTGAGGAATAGGTTCCACTCCTGCCTGACTTGATGCTCAAGTAAAAAAGGGAAATGGAAAAACAAAAAAGGCTTTTTAAATTTTTGAAATCAAAGGGATAGAAACAGGCTTACATGAGTATAAAAGCTGTAATAAGGAGTGCAGAGACATTAAACTATCAATAATAGAAAATAAAAATATGGATACAGAACAAAGAAGTCCAACCCCAAAATGTTAGTATAAATACACGTAAAAAGATGAGGACTGGAATGTGGGACCATTAAATAATGGTGCTGCTGAGATGGTTGTAGAGGTGACAAAAAGCTAATGTGCTGAAACACCTTTTTTTCCCATCGTATTCATAATAGAAATCCTAGTCCTTATAGCGAGACTGTAATAATAAGAAGGGTATATAAAGGAGAACATTCACTCTAGATGACATATGATATGGTATGGAAACATTAGACAAGTTAATATCAATAAAGCCCCCGGACTTTTTTTTTCTTAAAGAGCTTAGTCCAGTTTTATCTAGACTGCTTTTTCTCATCTTTTTAGATTCATTTTTGTCTGGGATGTGCCGCTAGAATTGAAAAAAGCAATGTTAACCAATTTTCAAAAAAGTAGTCGTTCTCTCCAGCCTGGTACACTATAGTGTGTCTAACATCAGTGGTAGGGAGTTGCTGAACTTGTAACAGGTCATATCCCTGACTTTTTCTGCAGAACTGATCTTATTAGTATTATCAGCACGGATATATGAAATAGATCATGCCAGACAAATTAATAACAAACAATACAGTTTTTTAATGAGAGTGTAAGAATTTAGATTCAGCACAGCAGTGGATGTAGTTTACGTGGATTTTTGCAAAGCTTTTGATACTCTGCCACATAGGCGACTAATGTATAAACTGATGAGGACTGTTGGCCTAAGAGAATTTGTTCTGGATAGAGAATTGGTTATTGGATCACAAACAGAGAGTGGTGGTCATGGAGCTATATACTATGTGGCTAAAGTTCAAAGTGTAGTGCCTTAGGGTTCTGACTGGCGCCACTTGTTTTTAATTCTGTTTATAAATGACTTAGAAGTGGCATTAGAGCAAGTCTCGTGTGTTGGCGGGATGACACTAACTATGCAGAGCTTTGATAACTTCATGATGTGCAATTGCTGCACAGACATAGAAATAAACAAAATGGGAAGCATAATGGCAGAAGAGTTCAATAAATGTATGGTGATTTATTGGTTCAACATCATGGCCACCACCACCATACACCTAATACTCGTACACCATAAATACTGTAGCGAACAATTCCAGGCACAATGGTCTACAGCTAGAAAGATATGTCTTGTAAAGAGGGGAATAGATTCAATAGAGAAAAATATTATTCTCCCTCTTTACAGGCACTGTAAGGCCTCATTTGATATGCTATGCAGCTTTGAAATGCCATTCCACAAAGGGACTTCTTGGAAATGAAAAGCGTTTCACGAGAAGGGCACTAAAATATAAAGGTAATTGAGGGGCTTGAGGCTGATAAGACAAGTTAGGGCATTTTATATTGGAGAAGTGACATTTGCGTGGGGATATTCTACTAATTAATAAATATATTAATGGGCCATTCAATAAACCTCTGGTGCATTTGTTACTAATCGGCATATCAGAGGACACGTGGACATCCTTTAAGAGACATTATACTCACCTTTTCTCCACTCCTCTTCCTTTGGTCAGTGCGTTTACCCAGGGTGAGGACCTGAACCGCTATGTCCTCACCTCTGGTTCAGTAACTTGCGCATAGCCTTACTGACATGCTGCTCCGGTAGGCCTCGCGCCCTCCTCTCCTTGCGCAACAAGGCCAATAAGGCATGCTCGTTGCGAGAGCGTGTCCTTCCATTGGCCCGTCGCACAATGGGAAAGAGGGTGGAGCCTACCGAGCAGCGTGTCCAGTAAGGCTATGCTGCAAATTACGGAACCGAAGAGTCAGTCCAATCACCACTTGCTCTTTCCCCATTCTGTTTTTTTTAAGCCATCTCTCTCCTTCTGTTTCCTTCACATATTTATTTTAGCTAGCTTAATGAGAAAAAGTCTCCAGAAAACATTGCTCCAATAGACAGAGCACATTCACAACATACAACAAGCTGTGTCTCACCTCTCATTTGCTGTGCGCTGCTGGATCACATATGAAATTAACCTGTTGGGTGAACTATGGGGTCTGCTGCCATAATCCACCTTAGCTGGTAAACCCCCCAGCTAAGAGGTCGCTGTACAATGCACATAATCTGTAATTGCTCAACAGATCAAAACAAGGAAGTTGCAGCCTTGCTTCCTAGAAGCTGAACTGACACTCACATAAAGTAGATAGATCCTCCCCGTCCCGAAAAAAAAAGGGATTTTCAGTTTTTTGTTTTCAAACACATAAATGCTCCTGTCCTTATGCGCGACTGTATAAGTAGAGAATCCAGGTTTCTTTATGATGATGGCAACCGTTTTAGAGACCAGTGCCCAAACTGCAACCCAAAACAGCACCTATTTCTTGCATAGTGCCAGCATGACGTTAACCTGAATAACTGAGATTTGATTGAACAACTCAGACAGATAGACACAAACAGAACAGTAGAATGATTACCTATTATACAATTACCTATATACACATTTTACCAACAAGATAACAAGAATTTGAATCCAAACAGGGACTCAAGAAGAGCTGAACAATATAAAACTAGTAAATTGACATTCTTCACCTCCTTAGTATGCTGTGGCACCATGGGAAAGAGAAGGACAGAGAACTCATGCACAGCAGTTTCTCACTGCACTCCCATCCTTGTATGCGGAAATGTTCAAAAGCAGAGAGAGCGAGACCCTAATGTTCACTTGCCCTCTCTCTGCTACGGACAGCCACTACACTTTCCCAAGGCTGCAATTTAAAAAGGGAGCAGACCGGACTGTTTTCTTGGTATAAAAACTCTGGTGAACTCTGCTGTGCATGAGTGCCACAGAAGGGCTCTGGGTGCCATCTCTGCACCCTGCCATAGGTTCACCACTACTTCTTTAGAAGCTTATCTTTTGCTAGTAACATAAAAATTATGTCATACAGATGTCTCCACACCAGAATGGAGTCCCTGATAGACTTGAAATCTGCTTGTACCCACCCTGCATTTATTTTCAGCAACTCACCAATCTTACTGGTAAATAACTGCAGGGTAACAGCAGATTTTATTATTATCTTCCATGGCACTTTACAATTTACATGTGATACATTACATACAGGGTAAGAGCTTTAAAGGTATTATCAAGATCTTCTATTTTGGTGTGGAGACATCTGTATAGAAATACAGTGCATAGAATACTCTGCTGCCACTAAACTTCTCCTCTTTGTCCTTAGCCAACAAAACTACTTCTCTTCACTCTCACACAAATCTCTAACCCCAAACACCTCTTCAAAGTTTTTACTCTCCTGCTCATATCGCCTCCTCCTTCACTACTTGGCTGATATACACATGCAGAACGATTTTCCTGCTCACCCTACCACCTCCTCATACAGCTTCCAACACTGCCACTGCTTTTCCTAACCTCCCTTTATTGCTCGCCCCCCTTTACCTATACCCTACCACTGCACTGTCTAGCTTCCCTTCATTGGCTATTCCCTCTATTTACCCCCTAACGAGCTTCACCACTATAACAGAACTTACTCTCCAATTCAGGACCGTCTTCCTACCTCTCCTCCTCCTTCATACCAGACCTAAACTCTCTTGTCACTACCACTGGTACTTTCCCCTCATTTAAACAAGCCTTGGTATCCTCTATACTTAAAATCCCCTCCTGGCCCATCCTCCTTTCCTGCTACCGCGCTCTGTCTCCACTCTCCCTATTGCTTCCAAACTGCTGGAAAGACATGTCTATGCTGACCTGGTTCACCACCTCTCTACTAATTCTCTTTTGACCATCAGTCTAATAATAATATTAATGACCACACTGATACCTATCTCCTCATACCATTGCTTGAGAATAACGCGATTCAGATCTTTCATTCGATCCCATTGCAGCATGCTTACCAACTCCTGTCGGCTCCAACTCAGAAACATGTCCCCCCATTTGGTCCCTTCCTCTCGAAAGAAGCTACTAAAGTCCTAGTCCATGTCCTTATCATATCCAGCTAGACTACTGCAACACACTTCTGTATGTTTTTACCAAACAACCGCCTGGCACCACTTTAATCCATCCAAACTCTGCTGCCTGGCATTCACTTCTTTTCTCACTCTTCTCAAATGCCACTCCCTCTCTGTCAGTCCCTCCACTGGCTGCCCATCATGCAAAGAATCCATTGAAGCTGCTAACCCATTCCTATAAGCGCTATCCAATACGCCCCTCCATACATCTCAGAGCTTATCCAAAGATACCGTCCCCAGACGCAACTTTCTCTCTGCTGCGCATGGTATCCTCCTCTCATGCTCCCTTATCACCCTTGTGTGCCCATATTCAGGACTTTGTTGTCTCTCTGTCTGGAACTTCTCCTCCTCTGTCCGTCACTCACCACCACTTAAATGCCTTCAAACGTAACCTTAAAACCTACCTTTTCAGGCAGCCATATAGCGTGGCCTAGACATTAACCTCTCACTGACCCAACTAATATTAACTGCATTTCACACTCGCCCTACCAATCGATTTACCACCTACCAATTCCTTTTTTTTCTTGTGTCTCCCCCCCCATTTCCTCTAAACGTAAACTCTTTGAGCAGGGTACTCTTTTCCTATTTTCCTTACAGTATAGTGAGAAACTCCTCATCCTGTGTACTTTAATATGTGTATTACCTGCGTATATATATGTACGACTTGTATAATATGTATTACCTTGTATGTAATGTATGGCTATGTAATTGTAACCACTACAGAATGTTCGCACTATATAAATTTATAATATATAATAAAGACAGTGAATACTGGCGTCAGGGCAGAGGCATGCTTTTGATGACTACATGGGCTGTGAGTTGTACTGGCAATAACATGAACCTTCTTAGTTACAGAATCTGTTTCGCTCATGTCTAAATGCTATTTACGTGAGAAGAATCTAGGTGTTCTGGGGAGAAAAGCTTTCATATTAAGATTTTTAAAAAAGTAAGTTTAGTTGTCCTTTAATTGCTTTCTTACAATCCTTGTTACAGTTTTTATATATTCCTAAAGGTCAGTTCTGTTTCCTCTGTCTTAAAGCATTCTGATCCTTTCATTTCCCTCTTTCACATCAGAATTAAGCCACATGGGTGTGGAATTATTTTTTACATTTAATTTCCCAAGGTTTAAACCCTTTAAAAACAGTCCACTTCTGTTCAGATGCTTCTATATCATCCCAGTTTATATACTGAAGAGCCATTTTTATCCAGAGAAAATTAGCTTCCCTGAAATTAATCTTTGTTAACCCAGTGCACTTTTCCTTTTGATAACGTACTTTAAAGGGTATCTCCACTCCTAAAAACAACATAGGCCTCTATGGATTCCTACAAGTATTACACACCTGTATCTGCAAAATAATGAAGATCTGTGCAGTATTCCTAAGAAATCACTGTTTATCCTTATGCTCTCTCTGTAAGCATAACTGCTGCCCCTTCTCATGCCTGCCTGCGTGTCCACCGGCCGACGGCGTAACACACCCCTTGTGCATGCACAGATGTTCACATGACGATCGGGGAAACCTCAAGTTCGTCTTCTAGCAAAGACAGCCAATGGGCACATACGCGTTACGTTCCAATGGCTACAATGGAACGTAAGCGTTACTTTCCCATGGCAACTGCTCCTTGTGCTCGCCTGCTCTCTCACTCTCGCAAGGCATGCATTATCTAAATAGGAACTGGGCGTTGGTGGGATGTGGTGCACCCACCATTTTCAGCTATTACTCCTTGTCCTGGGCAGGTTAGTTGATTTTTGTGTTATGCCGCTGCTAAAAAATAAATGGAATATAAAATTTTTTTTTTCATAAAATACAATAATAATATATTATTTAATTAAATAAGATTTAAAGATGGACATATATATGTATATGAATAGATTTACTAGTTAATGTATATATATAGCTTTTTGTTGGGCTTATTAATTAATTGCACATAAATTATAGCTATGCATTTATTCTTGCTTAATGCATTAACATTACATTTATACATTTATATTGGATAAAAATTAATTTATGTACCGTAAATAATAGTTTTTACTGCTTTTTATTTATTTTAATTTTATATAAATTAAAAAAAAATACTACAGATCTACCATCGGCGGATAGGATTTGTTTACATAAAACATCACACGTTTAAGTAGGCGTGCGCCAAAGCCGAGTTAATGCCTCACTTAGTAATCCCACTATGTTCATACAGCCAAGAAAGAGACTCCTCCCATCACAGTAGCCCAAAGAACTTTTGAAGGCTGCTGCAAGGTAGGGAATGTATTTTTTTTGTTTTTTTTAAAGCAGAAAAGGCGACCTTATAATAAAATAAAATTTGATTTTGGTGACTGGACATACCCTTAAATGACAATTTTCATGGTCACTATTCACTACTACTTCTGTTACCTTTATGTTTAAAATACATTCCACACACAGAGTGCACTAGGACTAAATTTATTCAATAATACAACAAATAAAGCCTAGTGCACATCAATTAATTTGCTTAATTTTTACTATACTAATGTATTGCGACTTAAAAGCCTGCCCTTTCTCTCTCGGATAAAGTAATTAGTTCAATAACTTGGCCAAATTACATAGACCACTTCACTTCAGGTTTGCTTTATTCGGCTGGGTCCGAACTTTTAACCTTTTTATACTTAAGTACTTTTTACCTTTTAGGAGAGTAATTCTCAAACTTTATCTTTATATCAGTACCTGCCTTTTATGAGATGAAAATCCCTACTGCTCTTTTCGCTACTTCCTTCGGGACTGACTCTCCAGTTTTTTAATTTACACCCTAGAGGTTCTTGCATGTAACTTGGATCCTAGGTTTCAGAAGTCATTTTTATGGACTCACCCATAATATGTCTACATATCCACCACATGTCGAACCTTGCAACCAGGTAGGCACACCCCACTCGGCATGTAGTGTCCTTGGTGGCAAAAACCCTCACACCAACCTAAATGAACTCACCTACCACTACTATCTGTGTAAGCCTTCCTACCCCTTGGTTCTCCCCCCTGTATTGAGAGATTCCTGGTCCCTGGGTGCTCAAGGGATTGGCCTCCGCCATGCTACTCTGAGCTGACCTCCTCTGCTTCATCCGCCTAAGACGGCAAATCTGTTGGAATGGACTACGCAGGCAAGTAAGCACCCAACTATTCCCACTTCCCCTAGTAACCCTGACAAAACACACCTCCCCCCTCCACCTTGATATTCCTATCCCCCAAATTGATTCTGTGAGAGCGTCAGCACAAAGAAAAAGGCTTTGTCCTGGCTTCGTGCTATCCAGTGGCTACATACTAGGAATCATTGGACCCCCAGCAAACTATGATGGGGCCCCTATCTGTGCTTTACCACTGTGGTTTTTCGAAAGAGGATATATCTGTCATAGAAAAAGAAGATGGGGCCCCCTTGGCTCCTGGCCTTCCTGCTGTTGTTTCCCTTGCTCCACTTGTAGTTACACCCCCCTGGTGCTATCTTTAAAAAAAACACAGACGCGACGCTAACCTGGCATGTGCTGGTGCTCCTCAACAAATTATATAGGATCACTAGTATAATTAATTAAAGTATTTTTTACAGTGTAGTGTGTCCTTAAAAAAAAAATGTTTGATTTACAAGACCATAAAAAAAGGACCCTGGCATTATATTTCCACCTGTGACTTTATTTATAAAACAGGTACTAAATTACTCTGAGAGGACATTATACAATTTTGTCTTCAATACACCTGTATTTAATTGGCATGTTTTCTTGTCCCTTCTTCAGCCCCAGTAAGCATACCCCTTCAGGTAAACAAAGTAGTAGTGTAGCATACAAGTGCCACAGACTCAAGCTGTGAATAATAGTAAACTTTATTCAAGAAACTTGTGTCTACATGTTTTCAGACAACGTCCTTTCTTGAAGCACAAAAAGTTTTCTAAAGCATAACCACCCCCTCTACCCTTGCCATTAAATTAAGACTTATAGAAAGGTACAGTATTACTAAAGAAACGATATCTTTTAAAAAAAAATAATATTTTCTTCTCTTTCAATTATTATAACCTGCTTATCCAATGTATTCTCTGTTTATAATCATCTTTCCAAAGAACTTCCTGTTTACAGGGCCCCAAATAGTGTATGTTATGGTCTCATGGCTCAATCACTTGGGTTGTTTTTTGCCTAGTAGAGATCTGAGCATGTTGAACCCCACACAGCCAATCAGTAGAAATAATGTGTTAGGAACATTTTTTAATTAAAACAACAGTTCAGTGGAAAATTATCATATTTGTTAAAATTGTTAAATTGTTAATTTGTGTAATTCACTTCTTAGATATTCTACTATTCTCTTCCATTTTGAAAAATCAGTTGATTTCATAACCCTTTTCTGTTCCCTTCTGTTGACATTAGTGAGCTGACATTTCAGGTTCTAATGGTCCTTCTCTTCCCGGATTGCACCACTTCCTTGGAATGTTCCTAACAGTAATTTCTACTGATTGGCTGTTGTATTGGTCAAAGATGCTCCGATCTCTACTGAGGCAACTGAATCAACCCAGACGCTGGGCCAAGGGCAAAACCAAAACTGTCTCTCTACTAGGGGTTCCTGCAACCGGAAGTCAGTATTTCGGTTGCATTTATTTATACACTGACAAAAGCTGAATTGGCAGATTAAGGTCATTAGGATGAGAGAATACTGCTCTTTTTTTTCTGAAAGCATTTGTATTTGCACTGAACTCCCCTTTAGATCCTGGATACAGACCCATAAGACAACATATAGAATACCTAGGTGTGTGTAATAAGATACATACTTTAAATTATAATGAGTTTTCAACTAATAAACGTTTCCCTTTAAATCACTGTACAGGCAGGACATTGTGAAGTTTTCATAGAGTGGTAAATCCAATAGCTTGACTTTTGAAAGAATAATCATAGATATTAGAGGGCACATTGTAATAAATATAATCATAGAAACATATACAGATGTTTAAAAACATCAACAAAATATATTTGCTTTGGTTGCCTTAAAGTATTCACAGCCAGAAGAGGCAAGATATTGGAATGGTGCCATAAATGTCTAAAATTAGCATAACTGCCAACTGGAGGGCTTGATAGCGCTGGGAAATGAACTGGAGGGCTTGATAGCGCTGGAAAATGAACTGGAGGGCTTGATAATGCTGGGAAATGAACAAGGGGGCTTGATAACGCTGTTAAATGAACTGAAGGGCTTGATAACGCTGCAAAATGAACCAGGGGGCTTGATAACGCTGGGAAATGAACTTAAGGGCTTGATAATATTGAAAAATGAACTGGGGGGCTTGATAATGATGGGAAATGAACTG